>BJBW01006045.1:0-38507 GCA_004320125.1 Scolopax mira | reverse complement strand
CAAGTTCCTGTGCAACCTGCTCTGGGTAGACCTGCTCCGGTGAGGGGGTTGGACTGGATGGTCTCCAGAGGTCCCTTCAAAACCCCATATGATTCTATGCTTCTGTGATTAGCTCAGTACATCAATGTCTGCACTGGAGACATCTAACACTACATACACTGGGGCTGGGGACCTGGGCAAGGAGGTGGCACTTGAAGTCAAGTGGAAGGGACTGCATGAGAAGAGGGGCATGGATCTGCGGGGCACGCTGGGGGGATCTTGCTGAAGCGTTGATCAGTCAGCTCATGGTGGGACAAAGAAGGAGGTACAGGTGCCCCCACACAGCGAGGAGATGTCTGCTGGAGTTTTTCCCAGGGCATGTGCAAGGGTAGCAGGCTCACACTGATCCCATATTGATGCTTTGTGAACACAGCATGTGGGACAAATTCTGTCATTTTTTTCTCCCCCTGGCAGAGCTGTGACCAATGCATCATCTCTTTGACGTCATGTGCACTTATGAGGGCATCTTTTTTGTACACGATGTCCTTCAAAGAGAGAGTATGTACGTCAGAGAGTTTCTTACAACAGCTTTGCACTATGGTGTAGATGTGATTTCACTCATTCCCCCCCCCCCCAAAATAAAGCAAAATTCAACATAAGGTAGAACAAACACACTTGCCTATTTTTGGCAGGATTTTTCAGGTTACTATTAACCTTTCATTTGAAATTTAATGCTGAGGGCTACACATTGATTCTGAGCAGCTTCTTGGAACAGCATCAATTTTCCATTTAGAAAATTGCTTTTTTTTTAAGCTTAACCCTATATGGGGTGTTTTTCATTTTTTCCTGAGAGACACTTTCCTATGGAATCCTACTCTTTGGGTCTGAAATTCAAACCAATTTTGCCGAAGCCTAGGAATTATGAGCAATAAAATAGGAAATGTTATAGGAAATAACAGCTGAACTGGGGGAGGGACATGTTTAGAACATTAAGGCCAAGCCCAGAAAAGTCATAAAACACAGGTACAATTATAGTTAAAATTAAAACAGGCCCATAGCCAAATTTAAAGATACTATATGTCTGGATGATAGTGGGGAAAAAACATTGAAAGCAAAACTAGAGTAATAGCTGGCAACGGGTAACATCTGGCAATAGGTTTGCCAACAAATTCATTTCAGAGAACTGGCGGGTGAAGAAATTTCTCCCATCGGGGGGGAGGAGAAATCCCAGCATGACAGAATGGCGTTTTTCAGTGAGATGCAAAGGTGTTGTAAACATCCCATGGTGCTGAGGAGGCTCCTCTGTCAGCCTTCTATATTTGGAAGTTCAAGTTGCTGAGGCAGATTAGGAGCGCTGAGCCCAGTAAGCCATCATTAATGGGCGATTTCCAGTGCTGGCCTACATCACGTGGTGACTCCTTGGTGGACACAGCTGGCTGCACACAGGGGTGGTGTGGTCAGAGGGCAGGACACCTGTTGGGTCCATCTCCCCTGGAAACCTCATCTGGCTGGTTAAAGCTGGAGAGATTTCCATGAGGGGGTGGAAGAGGAGAGATGGAGACATGACTCTTCTGCCTGAATTTGGAAGGAGAGCAGAAATCCTTTTGTCTTTATAATTTTAGTTACTGTACTGAGTTTTTAATATCCAAGGATAATTGACAGTCAGACACCATTAGAAAGGATGTTTCTGCACTGCATGGTGTGTCCCTCCCATCTGCACCACTTCTGAGACCCCTTTGGCTCCTTCTTGTCTGCAGAGGAATTGCTATCTAGGAGTCCCTGAAGTTTATTTTGAGAAGGTGGCTATAAGAACAACTTGGATTGTTGACACCAAACTGCTCTTTATGATTTTTTTTGACCTAATATGAAATAGAAAAGGGATCTGGACATCAGTCAGATTCAGAAGGTTTCTATATCCTTTTGTTTGCTTCACTCTAGTCTTGCATATTTAATTTAATAGGTCATTTTTTTATTATGTGATATGAACTATGAGATGGATCTGTTACAGATATGTTATTTATATATTCTGGTTGCCTCATAGGCAGACTTCATACCAAGATGATTAAGGACTGTTTTTTTTTCTATTCCTTGAAGATTATATAATGAGATGAAAGGGGAAAAATGCATATTTGAATTGAGTATATTCGAACAGTTGAGAGTGTATTATATCATATTTCATTTGTAGCTCTGTGTTTGATAGTATCTTCTTAGGATTTGATTTATTTTTGAGATAAACAGTTTTCTTCTTCTCTGTGTTGTTAGTTAGGTTTCTAAACCATAGGCTGAGCCACAAAGACATTTATTGAACCATGAAAATACTAATTCCAGAGAAATCAGAATATTATTTGCACTTGGATGCAACTACTGAAAGCTTTAATGATGTTTAGGTAGAACTTTATTAACATTTGAATATCTCTGGAGAGCTATGGTAACAGTAGGAAAAGTATTAAACACAGTATTGTTTGCTCTTTTATAAGTAAATGAGGAGAGTTGCAAGTCTTCTCCATGTGAATCAGCTGAATGTTTGCAGTGATTAACTAATCTATACTACAGCCAGGATGGACCAACCCTTATCCACCTAATTCTCTGTTCTGCTCCATCATGTGGGATGTCAGCACTGCAAGGGGTCAGTCTACCTTAAAGCTGCATAAACCTGGAGCCTGTGGCTAAAGCTCTGATCCCATTTTCCTCAGTCCCGTAACTCTGTGTGTAATTTTTATGGGGAATTCAGGGTGGTGGAATTTCCCTGAGGAAAGGGAGAAGTCTCCATCCAAACCAAGTGGCTGGTCTCTGTAAATAGCCTATGGAGAAAGAGACATTTCTAGGATGAACGTTTTCTCCTCATCCTCTCTGCAGCTGGTGTCTAAAATAGGAATGTGGCCAACACTTTCCCTATATTGACTGCAAAGTGAGCTGCAGGTGGCCTTGCCCTTGAGGAGAACATCTCATGGAGCTTGCTAGTATGTGTTAATATAGGTCTGTTCCCTCTGAGGAAAGATATGTACCAATTCTGCCAGCTTCACCCAAACTCTCTCTTAATCCCAAACCAATTCCGGAATTAGATGTTGCTGAGGTTTATTTCAATAGTAAAAGTCTGGGCTGTGAATTTGGAAATAAAGCCAAAAAAACCAAAACTAAAAATGTCTAGGTTGTATCTAGACTCTGAATGAATATTATTAATAAGATAAATAGCAAATAGTCTTTCCTAGCTAACAATAGGAAGTTTCTTACTGCTTTTCCTTTAGAGTAATGTGGTGGATTGGCCCTGGCTGGATGCCAGATGACCACCAAAGCCACGCTATCACTACCCTCCTCAGCTGGGCAGGGGGGAGAAAATATAATGAAAGGCTCGTGGGTGGAGATAAGGACGGGGAGATTAGTCCACAATTGCCATCACATTCAAAACAGACTCGGGGAAAATTAATTTATTTTTCCCCAAGTTATTAATTTAATTTATTCTCAATCAAATCAGAGGAGGACAACAAGAAATAAAACCAAATCTTAAAGACCTTCCCCCCCACCCCTCCTTTCTTTCCAGATTTAACTTCACTCCCCATTTCTCTACCTTCTCCCTCTAAGTGTCTCAGGGGCACAAGGTATGGAGGTTGCCTTCAGTTCATCATACATTGTCTCTGCTGTTCCTTCCTATTCAGGGGGAGGTCTCCTCACATTCTTCCCCCGCTTCAGTGTGGGGTTCCTCTCATGGGAGACAATCCTGCATGAACTTCTCCAACGTCCTTCTCATGGGCTGTGGTTCTTCACAAACTGCTCCAGTGTGTGTTCTTTCCATGGGGCGCAGTTCCTTCAGGAACAGACTGCTCCATTGTGGGTTCCCCATGGGGTCACAAGTCCTGTCAGGAGCCTGCTGCATAGCAGGCTTCACAGGGGGTCACAGCCTCCTTCAGGCATCCACCTTCTCCAGTGTGGGGTCCTCTATGGGCTGCAGGTGGATTCTGCTCCACCATGGACCTTCATGGGCTGCAGGGGGACAGCCTGCCTCACCACAGTCTTCACCACAGGCTTCAGAGGAATCTCTGCTGGCGTCTGGAGCACCTCCTCACCTCCTTCTTCACTGACCTTGGTGTCTGCAGAGTTGTTGCTTTCACATTTTCTCATTCCTCTCTTCTGGCTGTTGCCACATGGTATTTTTTCCCCCTTCATAAACACATTATCCCAGAGGTGCTACCACTGTTGCTAATGGGCTTGGGCTTGGGCTTGGGCTTGGGCTTGGCCAGCAGCAAGTTGGTCTCGGGGCTGACTGGCATAGGCTCTACCTCACATGGGACAAGCTTCTAGCAGCTTCTCACAGAACCCACCTCTGTAGCCCTCCCACTGCTAAAACCTTGCCATGCAAACTCAATACAACAACTTGGGGCTTATCTCAGTCACAGAGACCATGGGGATGGTCTTCCCTCACATTCCTTCACCACTCTGTCTTGATGTAGTCCTCAAAGCTGACTTTGGATGGCATTTTCAGAGGTATCCCAATATTGGGTTTATCTCCCCTAATGTGTCTGGGCTTCCTCTGAAATTGATGTAGAAGAAGACACCCACAGAAGATGATTCATCCCATCCATCTCAAACAGCCTAACATGGGATGGCTTGTGCTTTGTGTATGGCTTGCTCCACTGACCAAAGAGGAAACCCTTTTGGCTACTGTAGGTCACATACCACAAAGTTTGGGATCAATCCTGCTCTAAGAAACTGTGAAAAAAATTCTAGTAACATCTGTGTCCCGTCTCTCAAGTGCTTTTGCAAATCCCACCCTCTGCCTTAACATTTGTGCTGCACAGCATCCGATGTGCTTTGTGCTGGCTCTGTGATGATACACGGTGATCATCAAAGCAGCGAGTGCTGCACAGTATGTTCCACACCAGCTACTTCCTTTCTGGTTTAATTATAACTGAGTTTGCTAATCCCAGTCTTGATTAATGAGCTTAATATGCAAATGTTATGATGGAACTGAAACTCTTTGTAATTGCTTGCAGACAGATTACCACTTCGAGTACACAGAATGCGACAGCAGTGGCTCCAGATGGAGGGTGGCTGTCCCGAATCCGTCGGTGGAGTGCTCTGGACTACCTGACCCAGTGAAAGGAAAGGAATGCAGTATGTGGGCAGTTTTCATTTTACAGACCCCTTACTAGCTGTCTGTGCTATTTACCCTTGTGTGGCTTCTTAGCTCTGTCATTCGTGTCCTGAGTGTCCCTGAGCTAGTCCTTCCCCTCCGATCCTTCTTCTCATCTCTTGGAGCTGTGGAGCAGGGATTGTCTTTGCAGCGCTGCTGCTCAGTAGCTGCTACAGGTACCCCTGTATGCTAATTAACAGACAAGCCACATCTATTACAACACCCCTTGAAGAGATGTGGTTGCACGCCTTGAGCTGCCATACCCTTAATTTCTGCAGCTCTCCAGTTCATTTATAGCTGTATTGGCCAAAATGGTGACCAGGAGGGGCCAAATTATATTTGCATAGTGTCCCCATTCCCATTACCTGCGTTATTTAGCTAATTAATAATCTGAATGCATAAGTAATGGTAAATGTTTTATTTGCCTGAGTTATTTTCATGATGAAGCTTTTGCATTTTATTTATTTATGTATTTATTTTTAACAACTTCTCATATCACTCGGTCCTGCTTTTCTTTGATGTTAAAATACCTCTCTGGTATCTGGGGATATAAGCCAACTGCTGCTCTGCAAACACATTTGAACTATTCCCTCACTGTCCTGTAGCTTCCCAAGCTGAATTCTCTTTCCCATCACACTTCCCTGCTCTAACAATTCTCTTCACAAAAGATCCCGGCAGCGCTTTACTTTCTCATTAATTTGTACCACAGGGTATAAATTATAGTATCTTACAAGCAGGGTGAACAATGGCAACGTCCTTTCAGCTCTAGTGTAGGAGAGATGAGATTTTATTCTGACTCTTCTCCTGAAAAGGTTTATTGTTCGTTCTTTTACAGCATATGTTCCAGCGTAAGGCACATAAATGTTTTCTGTAGCAGTATTGACCACTGGAAGATTTCTGACTGCTTTCAAGAGTTGTTTCAGAAACTACCTGTGTCATTCCTGGTATTTGGGTTAAGTTTCCAAGGTTTTAAATGTGGAATCGCTGTATATCTTTAGGATGTGTTTTTCAATTACAGAAATACAGAGCTGGGAAGCACCTCAGGTGATCCCATAATTCATCCTCCAGCCTAAATACCAGTAGTAGCAATGACTATCATTTATGGCTGGTGTTTGGCTGGACTGTTTTCAGGGACCTCTTGTGTTGAAGAGCCCAAAAGCTCCCCTGATATTTGCTCATCTATTTTCTTCTATTAAATTTCTCTCCTGTTACAGCTTTTTCTGCTCTTGAATCTCCCTTGTCGGACTTCAAGCCCATTACTTTTTGCTGTCTGCACTTTGAAGGAGCAGACCGTGTTATCCCTTCTGCTGCACAACCACTTTTGGTGTACTCTGGAGTACATAGTTATAACTATTTTTTTCTGATATACACTATTTCTTCTTCAACCTCGTGATAGGTCCAGCAACAGTACATTGTCCTTGAAATTCTGCTACAGAATTCTAAAAATGGTGCATTTCCCTCTTCATCTCCTCTTATTTGCGTGTCTTTCTGCTCTTAAAGCAGTTCCAATGAAAATTCAACTGTTTTATAACAATAGATGAGTCTCTGGCTTCTCTATATCTGGCCTGTCACTAGACAAGGGGAAAACTTTGCCCAGCAGATTGGCTGTAATATTATATCCCAAAGTACAAGATTCTGTTAAATACACTGGAAAACTCATCTCAGTTGATGCCTCTCCTTGTTGTGCTGCTGTACAATCCTGTGGCAATTCAGCTGGTTTGAGAAGCAATTCGATATTTGACTGCTTTTACTGAACCCTTCAGATCTCATCTCTCTGGGCTCTTGAGAGTGCAGCGGTGTTAATGTGGTTCTGTCTTTTTTCTGTCTGTAGTAGATTATCTGGCTTCAGGAGATGTCTGGCTATATTCTGATGACAAAAGTCATTTCAGGTTTCTCATCTCTTAGTCCTTCACCTTTTTTTTAAGAACAACCAGTCTTTCAGGCTGAAAACATGAGTCTGTCAACAGCAGTCAATCACTGCTGGAATGTGTAGGGAACACCCCTCCTGTTCTGCTTGGCTAACATGGTGGTTTTTACTGCAAAATATTTGAATCAGCATAGAGTTTGGCTGACAGTCCATTCTTCAATGGTTGGGATATATTGGGAGAGGCAGCTTTTGAAAATTAGGTGCCCTCCAGCTCTTCAGAGTTTGCACATGGGGGTCTGTTGTGGATGACGAGTTGAACTGAAAATGTTGACAGATAAGCCACCTCCTCACTGACTTTTTGTGTTCTCTAAGCTGGTGGCTTCTGTTTCATCTGACAACACAGAAGTTGGACCAAGGATGTCTTATCCTACAAGCACAAGTTACTATAGCCTCAGGAAAATGAAAGGTTCTTTATTTGGGGCTGCTACAAACCTGTATTCTCAGTGGTTCATGTACAGAGTGAGATTTATCCTAAAGACTTGGCTGGGGATTGCATACACATCTCATCAAGTACTTAACACATCCATGGGATGCCTTCCCTTTCTTATAGGTCTTTTCTTATTTTATCCTGAGGCCTATAAAGAAATGGCTTATCTAAGTATGGCATATCCTTTGAGATGTGTCTTTCTGCTCATTCTACAAACTTAGTCAGATTCTGCTACATCGTGTAGATCCTATGCTACACCAGAGCATCCTGACACTGGGGCTCATCCTGACATTTGATAGAGTCCTGTAGTCTGTTAGGTATCTCTCTTTGTCCTTCAAGCTGCAGAACTGTGGACCATACTATGATCAGAACAAGCAGGATGATTTCCTGCTTTGGAGATCTGCTATCTTCAGAAGCTTTGGTTGCTATCTACTAGTCCTGAGACACAGATGAGCCAGCTACGTCTCTGCTCTTAAAGTGTTTCAGTTGTATAGCAGCTCTTAGGGCTTTTTTTTGTCTCCTTGAGGTTGGCAGAGCCCTCAGTGGTCCTTGGTAGCAGATAGGACACAGGATATGGAGGAATCTGGGTGAGAATGTGTTTTTTTTGGGAACATATCTGCCACTGCCGCTGCTGACTTCATGATCTAATGTTTGCAGTTGTTTTCATCTATTCATAAATGCCTGCTGCTTGAGAATGTCTGCTATTGATCTTCACTGCTCCCTGAAAACAGAATTGACTTGCAGGCTGTCATTAATTTTGGATCCAGAGAATACTGCACCAATCTTTCCTACTTCCAAATGCTCAGCAGTCATTCTTTTTAAATTGTCCCTGAACTAGGAATTCGAAAGATGGTGTAACAATATGTTAAATGTCTCCAGTCATCTCTGTAAATACGTCTAGACTGTGGTCTCCAGCGGAGTGGAAAGAACACTTGTGACTGCTAAAAATACATAGCTCAGGTGCTTCACAGATCTGGAGCAATCTAACTGTGGCACTGGAGCTCAGTTGATGCCTCGAGATGTCCTCATTTTCAGGGTGTTGTGTTTTACTGGTTTTCATTCGAATGAACCCATTTAAAATTGGGTTGAGTGTCTCTGTGCTCTGCTGCATTTCGAAGCGCAGGCTGACCTGCAAAGCACGGCTGGGAGTGACTGCCAGCATTCCCCAGAACGTCTGAAACATGCCAGGATTTATCCCTTTTGGGTCTTCAAAAACTTAATCAGCAAAGTTTACCTGCAGAGAGGGTCCTCTGAGAATTAGTCGTGGGGTTCAAGGTAGAAAGAACTGTCATCTTTTGACTTCTCTATGACCTGGTATTAAGTGAAAGTTTTTGTTTTTGTTTTTTTTTAAACTTTATCTTGCCCTGAGCACAGAGCAGCATGATGAAACCACCTTCCCCTCCTGTCAGCCTCCACACAACATCTTTACCATCCAGGCAGGCAATAGGAAGAAAGAAGGAACCTCCCACGGTAGTTATTGTGATGCTGTAGGAGGTCCTGCAATGCAGTGACTCCAGATGTGGGAGGAAAAGTGCTGGAGAAGTTGTGCCTCACAGCAGCTCGCTTGCAATGCACTGGGACAACGTATTTATTTCTATATTTCTCTCTCCTTTTTTTCTGATCTGCTTGCAATGCGAGGCTGTGGCCACTTTCAGATCCCGCATCAGGGCGTCAGCTTGCATGTTGTCATTGGGTGCAATACGGCATATCAAGGCTGCCTCTGGGTAGGCCATGGCATGGGTATTCCCCACAGGTTGGCCACCTCTCTCATGATTGTGTTTGTTCAGAGACGAGTCCTGGTTTTGATGCTGGCACATCACAGTTGCGAGGGATCCCACGAAGAGAGATATTAAAAGTGAAGCAAGGCTCTTGGCTAGGAAAAAGGCAAATATTTATTACTCCTAAAGCTACTTGGTGTGGGTCTCCTCTTCTTCCTGTTTGAGATGTCCCCTCCAGGCACCTTCTCTGTATGGTTTTGGAGGGAGGGAGGGTTGCGCTGGGGGATGGCATGCAGCGCAATCCAGGCCTTTGGAATCACTCCAATGCAACTTGAATGTGCTTCACTAATTTGGTCTCGTTCATTTTTAATTATCACGTATCTCTCTCTGATCTCCTCATGAGTCTGGCAGCAGGAAGGGAATTTAGCTGATAAGGATCACTGCCATCAAGGCAGCCTGCTTGCCTTTTTAAAAGGAAAATGTTTATGGCAGGCAGTGGGAGCAGTCTGCTTTTGGGGCTGAGCCCTTGCCCGCACCCCCGTATGGTTGGTATCTCTGAAAACCTCTCGCTTGAGTGTGGGGGCTCTTTGCTCTGACCCAGGGCCCAGAGGTGGGAGCAGGACTTGACGTCGTGTTCCCACTGATGCTACGCTGCAGTCTGTTTCGGTGGCCACCATCAGGCTTCTCTGCCAGCCCGACCATATGCTGCATGTTTTATGCTCAAATTAAAAGTCTGAATTCCAAGCCTGCCTGCCTTCCATGTCTCCTCTCCTTCCTCTCCTCTTCCTTTCCCTTCACTCAAGTACAACCCAAATATGTGTCTCAGAGTGTGCCCTGCTTCGCTACTTGCAGCAAAGTTTGTAACCAAAAAGGGCTTCAAGGGTTCACATTCTTTTTTAATGTTAACTCTCTTACTCCACTAAGTATGAGTTATTTTTTGCCATCCTAAACAAGAACGGGTTGCGCCTTATCTCATAAATACCTGTTAATTTTAATGGGTCTCTGTGCATAATGAAAAAACTGTAGTGAGAGGGTTGTTCAGTCTGGGGAAGAGGAGACTGAGGGGAGACCTTCTTGCTTTCTACAACTACCAAAAGGAGGCTGTAGAGAGGTGGGGGGTCAGTCTCATCTCCCAAGTCACACGTGACAGGACAAGAGGAAATGGCTTCAAGTTGCACCAGGAGAGGTTCAGGTTGGATATTAGGAAGAATTTCTTTACTGAAAAGGTTATCAAGCCTTGGAATGGGCTACCCAGGGAAGTGGTTGAGGCACCATCCATGAGGTGTTCACAAGGTGGGTTGACGTGGTGCTTAGGGATATGGATTGGTGTTGGGTTAGAGTTGGTTTGGGTGTGGTGTGGTGTTTGTGCGGGGGTTTTTTGTGTTTCTTGGTGGTTTTGTTTTTGGTTTTGTTTTCATTGGTTGGACTAGATGATCTTAAAAAGTCCCTTCCAACCTAGGAGATTCTGTGATTCTGAAAGCAAACGAGTAATTTCAAAAGAAGTTGAATTTTCTATGTTCTAGGGGAAAAAGTGCTTGGTGGGGTCACTCTTTACTGTCAGCACCCAAACGCCAGTTATAATCACCAAGATCTCTTAAGAAAGGAGACACAAAAAGTATTGATAATATGGAATAACTCGATCAAGTGTGGTACCGGGGGGTTATTGATGGCTCTGCTTAGCAAACTCCACCTTCACCTGGTGCCACTAAGGCGGGAGCAGCTTCTTTGAAATCAGAAATGCGCTTCAGCTCTGTGAGCCTGTGCCAAAAGGTAGGCGTGCGAAAAGCTCTGCTGACTTCAGAGAATAGACTGTCCTTAATTGCAGTGGACTTTACTGGGGCAATGGACTTTACTGAGAGCAAAATTTGTCCTGATTTATTGCTACTGAGCTGTGTGTGTTGAGTCTATTCTAATTTGTGTAATCTGCTCCTAGGATACAACAGGAGGAGATATGGATCTTCCTGCTAATTGCAGTGTACTTTAGACACAATTAGGGCAAATGACCTTCTTAAGGCTTGTAGGTTTATTAAGCTTTAGAGCAATTTAAGTAATCTGCAGGAGTTTTAACGTTCTGCTTTCATAACAGAAAATTTAAATAGAAGGTTTTGAGTTTGGTGTTCTCTCAGGTAAGATTGGATATCCTAGCAGGTAAGAAGTGAGTCTGCTCCTAATTCCCCTGAAGTCAGTGTGCATCTGCAAATTTTATAACATATGGTGTATGCACATATGTATCTGTGTAGGTGGATAATATAAAATGAATGTTATACATCTGGCAAAACCTGTGCGCTTGTGTTACATCTTTCTGACACAAAGTTCACATCTGTTCATTGTCAACTAGATCTGTATTCAGGCAAATTCTGTGTAGTCTTTGTGCTAAAGAATTGTTTCTTCCATAGTTTTACTTAGAAATTCGAAATTTGGCTGGTGAAGACTTGAAAGTAGCAATGATAAATCTTAGTAGATTCTTTAATGTTTACATTATTGCACATGTGGATGTGACTGTACATACAAATACTCCCATGAGTATGGTGCTCTTTATTACACAGTCAGATTTATTTATGTTATCCCTAAATAGTTTGTTATGTAATAAAAAAAAAATTATTATCACCACAGTGTCATTTTCTTCATATTTGAATGCATGCACGAACTAATTTTCATAGGGCTTAAATAGGTCCAGAATTATGGCCTCTTGAAGCAAACGTGAATCCTAACAAATTATCAGAGAGGCTTTTCTCCTTTTTTTATTTGACATTCACTGAGGTTTATTTTCTGTTCTTATTAATGGGCTTTGAAAGGATTAGGATTTCTTTGTTTCAACTAAAGGGAAGAAGTACATTGAATCTGCATAGATCTGAGGACTGAAGGGCAACAAAGCTGGTGAGGTGTCTGGAGCACAAATTTTATGAGGAGTGGCTAAGGGAGCTGGGGTTGTTCAGTCTGGGGAAGAGGAGGCTGAGGGGAGACCTTATCACTCTCAACAACTATCGGAAGGGAGGGTGTAAAGAGGCGGGGGTAGGTTTCTTCTCCAATCACAGGAAATAGGACAAGAAGAAATGACCTCAAGTTGTGCCAGGGGAGGTTCAGGTTGGATATCAGAAAAATTGTCTACACTGAAAGGGTTATCAGACATTGGAATGGGCTGCCCAGGGAAGTGGTTGAGGCATCATCCCTCAAATGAGATACTCAAAAGACGAATTGACATGGTGCTCGGGAATATGGTTTAGTGTTGTTGTGTGTTTTTTGTCTGGGTTGCTGTTTTTTTGTGGGGTATTTTTTACGGTTGGACTAGATGATCTTAAAGGTCCCTTCCAACCTAGGCAATTCTGTGATTCTGACTAGGCATGTATTATCCGTTCTCATTTTTTCTCATGGCTTGAAAGCCCTGGATCTTGTCTTCATCAACCTTGATGTACTTGTATGGTTTTAATTTTTGATGTCATTCAGACATTGCTTCGTTGGGTATTCACTTTGAAAGAAACAATGAGGTCAAGTTATTAATGGCTGCTGGTGTTTAACTATGTCATTAATATCTGACATATGTCCTTATGTAAAGTGACAGATGCTGTTGGGTATCCTGAGTTGTAAGAAAGTACCATTTTGTTCAAAAACTGGATTCAAAAGATCTTCCCCTTTCCTGTATTCCTGAGATTGTTCTCTCAAGTGGTATATGCTGATCTCCTCCCTCATTTTGACTAACACCTTCCCTTCTCCCCTCTCTGTTGAGCAGTCGTGTGGCTTCTGTGAAACTGCCTCTCAACATATGAGAGTCCCATATGGAAGGCTGCTCTCTCAAACCTAAGTAGCAAAAAAGCGGATTCTTAGTAGGTATGAAATCCAGGGAATCTGAAAATTTCTTGATGTGCTACAGATTTGGCCCTTGGCCTGTCATGTATTACCTAGCAATTAAGGATTCTAACAGAGAAAAGCATAATATAACCGTTCCTGGAGTCATCTCTGAAATGAACAGCAAGATGTGCAAGAAGTAGATTTCAAAGTCATGATCCTTATCGGGGCACTTTTGTGTGTATGGCCTGCAGGACTGGGCAACTCATTTTTACCTGAGTATCTTTTCTATCTCTAGGAAAATATTTGTCTTTTCTGAAAGGAAAAGGAGAGGCTT
Source organism: Scolopax mira (assembly GCA_004320125.1). Lineage (NCBI taxonomy): Eukaryota > Metazoa > Chordata > Aves > Charadriiformes > Scolopacidae > Scolopax > Scolopax mira. Next base: position 25,208 of record BJBW01006045.1, on the reverse strand, counting down.
TCCCACTAGAGCACACTGGAGAGGGGACTGGCACACAGCAATAGAGGCTGCTCTAAGGAACACCGTGGAGCTGAAGAATTAATTCAAGTCTGTCATGCAGCAAAGGGCAAAGGTGTTTAGCCAGCATTGTTGTGCATGGCACAGTTTGAGAGTTGCTACCAAAAGGCTGGCATTTAGCAAAGCACTCTGGTAGATGTTTATTCCTGTTCCTCTTAGAACATGCCTGCTAACTCATGTTCCTAGCTCAACTCAGGTAGGTGAGACCTATCGATGACATTCGATTATCTCAACTGACTGAGGCTCAAGGCTACATTTTGTCATGGCATTTCCATCTGGATCTTTTCCTGATGCTTATTGTTCTCCTGAGAGATACCCCAGTGTTACAACTAATTTTTCCAAATTTTTTCCCCCCTATACATGAGCAATACACTGTCTTTGCAGAAAAAGTCCCATTGCTGGCTTTTTGAATCATGGATTCTTTTAGGTAAATAGTTAAAAAAGTAGCAGAGTTTGCACTGAATCCACAGAGTTTAATTCCTGGAGAGGAGTTACTGGGAGCTACATGTTGATGTGTGTATTGAGACTTCCAAGTGAAAGGTTGGCCTTAGCATCTTTCATGGTTTCTTTACCCTATTTGTGTACACAGTGTAATTGCATAAGTTAAACACACCTTCCTCTAAATCACTGGTTTCTCTTTCAACAGGAAAGCAGCTGGCAAGACCTTGAGATTTGCTATGGCTTGGTAAAGGGATGAGAGGCAAGCACTCTGTGTGTGTGCAGGGGACATCTCAAGTGGCACTAGAAGCCATTTGCACCAACCACTTTTGTTGGTGAGCAATCAAAAGAAGCCTGATGGAGTCAGTGGGGCCTGGGGAGCTACTCACTCCCCTCGAGATATGTTCCTTGCTATCTCTAGTGCTGAGCCATTAGGATGGTTGGTGTAACCCTGGCAGCAAATGTGCTTGCTATCCTCTTGGTGGTGACTGCCTTCCTCCGCTCTATGCCACAATGTCATGAGTTTATTGAATATTCCCATTCCAAAACCATACCTTTCAGTATCCAAATGATGAAAAATAAAGTGATAATAAGAAAGTGATAGTATGTGCCAAGCCAGCCTAAACAGCTGGATAAAATTATACTGTTCTGTCAAATAGATGAACTGGAAAAAACATTGCACTGTTTTGTAATTTCTTGGATAAAAGAAAAAATTATTTACTCTTAAGAAAAGGAAGGGTCTCTTCCACAGAAAATAATCTTCATGTGATCACATTACAAGCCTAAACAGGTTTGACAGACTTTTTTTCTTAAATTAAGATTCAGTCTGGTTCCTGGTAACACATTGGGATATAATGACTGAAGAAAACGAACATCAATTATTCACAGTCTATTGGAGAAGCCTCATATAAATTATTCACGGAAGACATTCTGAAGCTGGCTGAGATTATAGGAAACATTAATAATGAAGCAATGATTTCCTCTCATCCTTTGGCTATTTTTTTTATAATTTTAGTCCTCATCTCGTATTTTGGTTGGTCCTTGTTTCTATGTTGTTCTGGACCCTCATGTCCCAGGGTATCACTGAACAGATGCCTCTATGTGCTTGTCCTTGGCTACATCTTCTCCTCCAGTTTTGTGGCATGTGTCTGTTGAACCCAGCAGCTGTTCAGAGGGACAACTATGGGATTCTGCCAACCTCATATTTCCTTTCTGGGCCACCTCTACCCACAGGAGGCTGAGATAATTCAGCCCAGATTCTGCCTGGAGGAGATGGCAGCATCTTACCTGAATCCCAAGTAGTGGGGCTTTGGATGAACAACATAGGTATGGAGGGAGTGAGAGGCAGAAAGACAATATTTGAGATTATTTTTCCAGTATATTTTCTCTGATTTGTGTAGAATCGTTCCATTCACACCCCCTTCTAATGTTGTTATAATCTGGCAAAATCCAATCCTTTCTTGCTTCTTTAAAAATTGTAATGTATTGAGAAACAGGGGACACAGAAGGATACACACAAACGTGCACATGATTAGTGGCAACAGAATAAATAGAAGAGCTGAAATAGTTTTAGGTATTATTTATTCTTACTTATTTCATAAGTAAGAAATGTTTGGAGAAAAATGTCTGCTGAGAAGACATTTCAAGTGATAGGTCCAAGAAGTAGAGGGCCCAAGTGGAGTGGGATGGAAAAGTAGCTGAGGGAAAGGGTAAGACTGAGTGGCAGGGCTGCATAATGGAGGAAAGCAATTGAATATATTTAGGTTTGGTGTTGGAGGATGCAGGGCATTGAGGCAGCTTTGATTAATCTTCTGGTGAAATCACAAATATTCTGATCCCTGCCACAGCATGGCAATATCTGGGAGAAATTTGACATGAAAAAAACACTCCAGAGGAAGATTTCAGACCTCAGAAGTTGTGTAGTCATACCTCCCCTGACCCCCAGCACCAGAAAATTAAACAGAGATTGTTAGGGTCAGTTACTAGAGGAGAAATGTGCCAACTAACATTGATCCTAGTCCACCAAAATCACTGGGTGGGTCACAGCTGTACTAGAAGGCAGATCATGATCCTAGAGACTTGCAGTCAAAGGGCAAATGAAGCAAGCCTGTATATGATCTGTTTTGCCCTCTGGTGAGCCGTTTCCATATCTGCAAAGTGACTGTAAAGTGCTATCAGACCTGCAAAGTAACATATCACAAGTGCTCCTTGGAAGTGGTTACGCAGTAGGCAGGTCTCCTCCTTCAGGATGCTTCATATTGGTGGTGTGTCCCAGGAGGGAGGTCAGATACCATTGCTCTAAACTCAAAGAGTTTAAGAGTAGAGAGATTAATTAGATTCTCTGTTTTGACCTCGCAGACCATTAAAATGCATCCAGTTGGCCTGATGCTGAGGCTGATAATTTGTATTTGGCGTGAGCTTTTCTTCCATATGGTGTCCAGTTATGGTATGAAGCGCTTGAGAGATAAAAGATCCATCACATGCCGTGACAGATTGTTGCAGCAATCAGTCATTCTTCCTTTTAAAAATGTGTGTGTTATTTCCAATTGGAAGTTGTCTGGGCTCAGTTTCCAGAAGGTAGTTCTTCTTATTCAGTTCTCCTTATGCAGTTCTCTGCTTGAGTAGAGTCTGGTGAGATCCTGTGTTTTCTCCCCCTGGAGATGCTTGACTCAATCTTCTTTTGATAAACTAAATAGACTAAGCACTTCAGATCTCCCAATGCAAGATATTATCCCCAGTTTTAAAAGCATTTAAAGTCTTTTTGTTTTGCACTGACCTGTTAAAATTGCCAAATAACGATATTCAGTATTAGAACCATCTTGTCTGTAATACACTTGCTTCATCCTACACATCTCTACCTCCACCTCTAAATATATCCACAGATCTCACTAGTGCTTTTTTGCACGTCTTGACAGTAGAAGCTCTTGATGGATGGTGGGTCCACTCAGGCTTCCTCCTCTCCAGGATACATTTCTGCCTTCTGCAGATTTTGGGTAGGCTTGCCAACAGAGTCGCTCATGTTACTTCAGTGTTGATCGCTCTGTCAATCTCTCACCCACCAATTTTAATACCATTCCTTTTCTTTGCCTGCAGATCATTGATAACAATGTGGACAGCCATCAGACATAGTCCCAGGGCAGGCAGAGCATCCCCCTTCCTCCCTGCTCAGTGATGGTTTCCCATCAATATCCCTGTCTGAGATCTGTTAGACAGTTTCTAATCCATTTAATATGTGACTTACTGGTATCATGTGATTCTACCTTGTTTATCAGAATGACATGCAAAACTGAGTTAACTGTATTAGAAACCCTAAGTATATTACACCCTCTCAGTCACCTTTACTAAGCGAGTCATAATCCTTTTAAAGAATGAAGAGAAGTCTGTTTGACAAGACTTATGCAATGGTTTTGGTGGGTATTAGTACTGTAGCTCTTCTTGATTTTTTATGAAGTGAATCTGATGCCACGTTTATTGCATGCACATATGATTGTGCGTGGCTGCCTGTGGCAGCATCTATCTAACAGTGCTTTACAGCACCTTTTGTGACCAAGGCTGGTCTCCCCTACAAAAAATAGCATTATTACTTTTTTTTCTTTTGTATTTATTTTAAGAAAGTTGCAGCTGCAAATCACCCCTAATTGCGTCAGCTTCATTGGAGCAACTGAAGGCACCAGTATATCTAGCACTGCTGTATGAAACTGCCTCTGAAAATGTTCTCCTGGTTTTAAAAATGTCCATAATGGGGCATGGAATCTTTTGATACGTTTCACAGATTTTTCTCACAGAAAGAAAGAGGATCGAATTCAGTCTTCACAATGTGTGTTGCTCTGTGTAAGTTGGTGTGTAGCACCGGACCCGGTATTTGAAAGCTGAAATAGAAAAAAAATTCCTCCTCCAGTTGCGAGGAAGAGGAATAGTGATGTCCAAACAGGGTTGATAATGTTGATTCTGGAAAAGATTTTCTGAATTGTCCAAGTGATTTAGCAGCCTTCCTTCTGCTTTCTGAAACATGGTAGACATGTAAGGAGTTATTCAATAGAGATTTTTCTCTGAAAATGAATTGTCAAATCCTTAAACAAATGGGCTCTGGGGTCAGGAGCTGAGAGTGTTCAGAAAGGCTAACGCTAAGCCAGGAGTCTAATTTTCCCTCTAGAGTCTGAAGGAAGAGGGACGATTTAGTGGAGGACAAATCAGAGTGTTTACCTAAAATACATGAATTAGATTCCTGTAACTTCACATCACACCTTAACCTGTTATGTGGTGATGCTGTCCTTCCTGTTGACAGCATCTTGCTCTCAAACACAGTGGTGCTTCAGTAACGTCAACTGTTTCTGTGGACAAGTGGTTGTGGGTCAGGATCTAGGTCTGGAGCTGAGGTCCCAGGACTGTATCTGTGCTCAGCTGCATCTTAATGAGATGGAGCAGCCATCAGCAAGGCAGAGCGCCAGTGCCCTGGGACGGATCACCTGTCTATGCCCTATCCCCACCTTTGGCAAGTGCCTCCTGGCCCATGGTGGAGGACATCTGCGCTGCAGAGTCTCTCTGGACACAGCCACTGCCTGCCCATCTCCAGGTGGGATGGACTCCTGAATTGCTGCTGCTTCAACTAAAGAGAGTTTGGCCTGGCTTTTTCTATCCCCCCTTGCTGGAATAGCAAGTTGTGTAACACTAGGAGAGGAGACCCATCTCCGTGCTTGTCACACACCGGGTTTCCTCCCCATCCCCATCCAGCAGTTCCTGGTCGCCTGGAATGAGACCAAATGGTGCATTTGTTCCCATGTCGAAAGTGGTTCATGTTGCCATTAGCCACGCTCAGCCCCAAATTGAACCTGGCAAGCAGCTGGTGCACTCAGAGCTAGTTTGCTTGCAGATGTATGTGTTTTGATGGGAAATGCTGCTGCTTTTGAAATACGATTCTTTGAAAACGGAAAGAAGGTAATTCCCCACCTAAATAAAATTCCCTAAATTCCCTACTTTCTTCTGGAAGTGAGCATGGGTGGCAGTGTCCTGCGTGGCAGCCTACCTGATCTCTTTTTTTTTCTTTTTTTCCCTCTAAGGTGATCAGGTTGCAAGGAGTTAAAAGATATTAGCTTGGTTAAAGCAATAATCTCTGCTCAACCTCTACTCAACTGCTACTGAAGAGGAGGCTCTGCTGCCTTCTGTGTCTTCATTATGGCAGCGAATCGATCGCAGTTACTGACTCCGTATTTGAAATTCACAATTCTTGAATGCATGGTTAAGCAGTGCTCTACATTTCTTGCTACTTATCTTTTTTAAAAAGAAAAACAAGATTGAAACTGTTAAAGGATTCAAATATGTCATGAGAGAGCTCACTTTTTTACTTTCCTTCTCTCTGCACCCTTCAAAAGAAAAAAAAAAAAAGCAGGATTAATTAATAGGTGGATTTTTTGCCTGACAATTTTTCACAGAAATCCATTGTGGCAGGATTTACTTGCATATACCCACCCCAGCACCCATCCCCGCTTGGCTCCTGCTTGCTTTTCTTCTTGGTCCATCACCAGTGAGCAATGGGGTTAGAAAAAACAGATTTGTTGGCTTGAAGTTCAGCGGTTCAAATTCAGAGTGTGTTGATATGACCAAGAGGGAAAAGTGACCCTTTGTCACATCTTTCCATCCAAATGGACCTTTTGTCTGCATTCCAGTGCTGCCCATCAATGACCATGACAGAAAGAAATGCTGAAGGATCCGACACAGAAATGGGAGCCTGAACTGAATTCAGTTGGATTCAGATGGAAATTGGTGTTACACAGCCACATCTTTATCAAAATTCTCATAATCAAGCAAGTTTTTCTGCGCTTAGATAAACATCAGTATATCTATAAAACTGCATATGCTGGGACTTCAGCTGGCATCAGCTGTTTTGAGCCAGTTTCTCCTCTTTGGCCAGCAGTCTGGTCTCATCCTATAGTTTCTCAGACTATTGAGTTTATGTCTCTCAAAGCCAGTATATGAAATATCTGCCACTGCACAATGTGGCACATGTGAAACAGTAAAAAATCCCAACATTTCCATAAGACAGTAAAAAATCCCACCATTCCTTGGGTTGTGAGTTGTGTGTGTTGCTCTGAATCCTGCTTTGTCTGGACTGGAACAGTTAAGTTTAACAGTTTGCAAGCAATATAGGGAATATTGTGTTCTATAGAAAGTGCTCGTTTGTTTTCCATACAGGATGTCCAGTCTTGGAGAGGATGAGGTGCAGCATGGGGCTGGGGGAAAGTGGGATGGTCTGGTGTTCAAATGAGTGTCTGGGCAGGAGTTATGATTCCTAGCAGAGACAAGGGGTTCTGTGGGCATCCAGGACTTCAGCTGCTGTCCAGTTTCCTCTCTAGAATGAGATTATTCTTCCCTTAGAGATGTGATCAGACTGGGATATATAGTTACTTGGAGTAAGCAATTTGAAAGACACCAGTATAAAAAGTGCTTTGTGAACATTTCTTTTAAATTATGCTTTCCCTAGTTACATATGTTCAATTACTGGCTTTGTTGTGCTGGCAACCAGTGTTTATTTCTCAGCATGCTAATGTCATCCCTGGTCAAAGTTCCCCATTTTCAAGACACAGGCCCTCTGGTAATCTTTTCCAAGACCACCTGGTTCAATCAGGCAAGATTTTCAATGCTTTGTAGGCAGCCCGTGTGAGGAGAAATGTGAGAAGCCCCCTGGATTGGGTCTATGATTCTCAGATGATGTTTGTAGTGTTATATTACTATCAGGGTGCTGCTGTGCATCCTTCTTAGCTACCACACAGGTGGGTGATAGGAGTCTGCTCTGGCTCTCAGGTGCTGGTGATTGTAATTGAGTTCAAGGTGTAACAGGTGGGTGAGCAAGGGTGAGAAGAACTGCATCACAAGTCCCCATTTTAACAAATTGATTTTGGACACAATCTATGGGTAGAGATTTCATTTCTAAATCTTGTTTTGCCAACGGAGACAAGCTGCAAGTCAGAAGCCATCATAGGAAATTTGGTTCCAGCGCTGCCACATTGCTGAAAAAACAGGTGCTGGTGAACACCACAATTTTGCAGACAATGTTGGCAATTCAGCTCTTGAGTTCCTGGGGCTGGGACATTCCCATCCGTATCCCTTTAGTGACAGTTCACCTTAAATTAATTAAGTGGAAAAAAATTAATGTAAATTAATTAGGGTTAATTTCTCCATTCATATGGTGGAAATGTTTGTCTCCCCAGCTTTCTCCTGTGCTTCTGGTGAGTACCTGGAGATGAAGAACCAGGTATGCAGCAAATGTGCAGAGGGGACCTACTCGCTGGGCAGTGGGATCAAGTTTGACGAGTGGGATGAGCTGCCAGCAGGATTCTCCAACGTGGCAACTTTCATGGACACGGCGGTTGGCTCGTCTGAGAATAAAGCTGACAGCTGCAACAAGTAAGGAGTTATGTTTGCATCTGGATTACGGAGCCATGGGTGAACCTGAGACAGCTCATCAGCACAAAGTCACCTTAATGACTCAGCTAAGCTCTCCAGAGGGTATCCAGCCCTACTAATGGCAAACAAGAGAGGCTGGGAAGTGAAATCATGGTCTCCTTGGGCTCATCAGCAGCCTGGAGCTGTTCTTATTTGTACCAGGGTCATGGTAGAGTAAATGTGTCTAAAAGGTACTTTCACAGCCTGTTTAGAGACCCATAGTGCTTGCAGAAGGTTGTTTCTGAGTATAATTGAAAGTATGTTGGGCCTATGGATAATAAATTTTTCCTATGTAGGCTTGGTCCTACATTTCTAGTACCATATATTTAAACTTATAGTACCATATCCTTTTCAATGCACAGTGTTAATGATAAGTGTTATTTTTATATGAAAAATAAATGGGAATCCAGTAATAAAGTTATAAATTCACTTCATTCAGCTATTGTGAGATTCTGGCTTCCTTATTGAGTAACATGTTTTTGTATAGTAGTGTAAGAAAAATCTCCTCAGTGTCTGTGATCTCATCTGAGGCTTGTTTTGTTTATGTTCAACAGCTCTTCATGGACACCTCGAGGGAATTACATAGAGTCGAACAGGGATGATTGTACAGTTTCTCTCATCTACGCTGTGCACCTGAAGAAATCCGGTTCTGTCTTCTTTGAATACCAATATATTGACAACAACATCTTCTTTGAATTTTTTGTAAGGCCTTTTATATGTTGAGTCCAACCTTATTTGTAAAAATTCATTCCAGAACGGTTTTTGCCTCCCTTTTAATTCCTCATACCTCCATAGCTTATTATTGTTGAACAAGATTAAAAAATACCTTTTTTTTTCCTGCCACTTATGCTGCCTTTTAGCAATTAATTTCAGCTTCAGAACTCAGGCTAAACTACCATGCACTGGGACTTCTCCATTAGGGGTCATGACTGCCCCTGTTAGTCCAGCCTTTTACAAGGCAACTCTTGGTGGTGGATGCTTCGGTTTGGGGATGTTTGATTTGAGATGTCTTTGAAGGGGTTTGAAATTTAAAAAGAATTCTTCCAAGGCAGGCAAATAGAACATGAAGTGCTCTAAGGCATTAGTACATGGAAACCTTAGCTTTAGTTTTTGGTCAATTTGGTGGGTTATAGCAATTGAGATGAAAAGAAAATCAGGAGAAAAGACAAAAGACCAGTATTCTAAAAAAATCCAGAAACAACAGTTCTCCAAAGAGATTTAGGAGTTAAAATGCAGGTGACTTCCAGTAGTAATTAGGATCTGAGAACATGTCTGCACTGTGAAATGGAGGGGTCATTACCTCTGAAATGGGAGCAGCCTGGCTGAACTTGCACCATGCCCAACCCAAATTACTAAAATAATCTGATTGGTGGTGACAAGAATGGGAAAGGCAAAGAAAAACCCTGCTCTGCCCTCCTGTCAGGGAGCTGGAGGGTTCCTAGCTGTTGGTGTTGGTTAATGTTTCTTGAAGCTTGTGAGAAAAGTCTAAAGTAGCCTTCTCCTTAGCAGAGATTGGAGAGGAAGATGAAATTAACCTGTTGGAGACACCTTCTTGCTGCTACATCAGTGCTATCACACTTTGATAACAGGCAGTGCAGGCAACATTATTTAGCCATTTCAGTTTTATATCAGACTATTTTGCCGCCTTCTTGGGGTGAAAGCAGAAAATATGCTTTCTGCTGTCAGTTGAATGTGCCAGGATTATGAATCCTAGCTCCAGTTGCTTGACAGACTGACTGATCTGCTCCTGTAATGGAGCAAATACATTGCTTCTCTGAGCACTGGCTTTGAAAATGGCTTTTTGATTATTACTTTTATGCATATCCCACTCATTCACCTCCTTAAGTTTATCATTCCCTCTTCAAGAAGCAATGAGTGGTGCATTCATTTATACAAATGCCTGTCTAAATAATTCCTAGTCAGCCTCAGTATTTCAGGGAAGCCATATTTAACACACCTCTAAAAGTCCACTTTTTTTTTTCCTCTCCAGCATGTCTTTGTGCTTAAATAACACTTAAGCTCTGGACAGTGACATTTCAGTGGCAGTGGCTAGCAGTTTGCCAGAAATTGTGAAGTTTTTGGGCTCTCCAGGAGCAGATGCCCATCTGAGGGTAAGCAAGGAGATGCCCTCAAATGTGGGAAGCAAGTGTGGATGCTTCTTGTTAGATACCCAGTGCTTCTGCAGCCTGCCCTTCCCAGGCTCTTTTTACATATTGAAGACCTTTACACCTTGTGAGAAGAGTCTATATATTCTTACCTCTTTTTTACAGGTAGGAACTGAAGCACAAAGATGCTGTAGCTCAAATTGTGCAAGATAATTAGGGATCTACCTTCTAATCAGATGCTTCTTCTCACCTCTTTCCCTTGATGCTGTTTGGTGGGAATTAAGTGCAGAGATGCTTTGGAGGATGTAGGGTTATGGGACTTATTTCAGACTTGACATGGAGCAACTTTGAGGAGGATGCTTGACCCCAGGTCCTCTGAAAGTGTTCAACTGGCCTTTCTTCCTGGTTGAATAAAAGCTGAGTAATTTAACTCATGCATCAAATGGACTTGATACTATTTTCTTCAGAGAAAGACCTGGAGGAGGGACAATCATCCTCACCCCTCTGCCAGGGCAGACTTTCCATGGCTATTGCCTATCCTTGATAGTGTTACTCTCATGCCTAGTGAGGTTAGGTTGCAGGGAGCCAAAGACATAGCAGATATTGGCTGCAGAGAAAGTAGTTTGTCTTCTGGCTTTGGCCTGTCTTCTCCTACCCTCCCCTCTGACTTAGAAGCCTTTGGATTTCAAACAATTGGATTGTGGTGGGCTTGGGAGAAGGAGGAAGCAGCCAAGACAAGATGCTCAGCGTCCAACTCTGACCATATAGTGAGAGGACAGGGCTGAGGTCTTCTCCTTCTGCTCTTTTCTTTTCTCATCTGCATCAGAGGTGGTCGTTGGAGGCACTGTTAGGCTGCTAGCAGGTTTTGAAAGTTGTGTGGTCTTTTTTTGCCACAAGTAAGGCAGCTGCTGTTCTAAATATATAAACAACAGGAACAAAGCTGGATCTTATCATTCCCTGACAGAGAGATGCATCTGATTGGGGTCATTGATCCTGTGTTTTTATTAACAGATACAAAATGACCAGTGCAAAGAGATGGAGTCCACGGCAGACAAGTGGGTGAAGCTAACAGACAACGGGGAATGGGGCTCTCATTCCGTAAGTGTGCAAAAAATTCCTTCCTGAAGCTTTTTTTCCATCTATAAATGTCTGTGATTTCCTGTGAGCAGACAGCAAACAAGGGCCAGATCCTGTGAATGTATTTGAAGAAGCTCAGCTTTCCTAGCCCTGAGAGCAAAGCCACCGAGGTCCCTGAGGGGGTGATCCCGAAGCAAATGATATAGATGCGAGACTTTGTATTGATTTCCCTGGGCTTTGAATCCGAGTGCTTCATGAGGTTAAATAGATTTACGCAAATCCGCATGCCGCAGTCACTCTGCGGGGCTGTAATTGAAATCTGCAACAGTTGTTTGCTCGTGAGAGCAGGAGATTATTCCTCATTGCTTGGTGGAGTGGTGGGAGCGGTGTGCGTATGTGGGGGCTGGCAGTTTATTCTCAGTTGTGTGCAGAAGAGCTGGATGGCACCCAGTTTGTGCTCTACCGTGACTTACCCAGTTGGAAAGCCAGCTGGCAGCACCAGGGTGGCTCCTGCAGTGCTGATACAAGCATGTCCACACTGGGAGCAGCAGCCCTTTGGTTGGCCTGCGACCCAGCTGGATGACTTTGCTTGGCGAACAGACCACATGTAGACCTCATTAGCTTACGGAGATGTCTGGTTTCCACTACTCCATCATACCCTAATTCCTAGAGCCATATCAGCAAAGGCCCAGCATAGGTGATGTTATGCCAGAAGAAAAAAGAGTTTTAATTAGCACAGACAGCAGCCCACTCTGTGTTTTCCATGGTGTCCTTATCCTCCTGGAGGAGAAACCATATTCCCGAGCCAGCTCTGGTTGGCAGTGCCTCTTAGCTCTGGTGCAAGCCCCATGCTAGCCACGTCAAGTGTCAGGAGAGCTGGGTGAGAAGGGGTGAGTGGCTTGAGCTGAGAGGTAGAACCAACACTAGGGCATCAATTCAGGTGAGCTGAGAGACATGGACCATATCTGCAGGGGAGATGGTGGCATCTGAGCTCCTTGTCCAACATGTGCAAATGTCCGTACTGACTTTGAAGGTTATTTGGATGCCTGGTTGAAGTGTAGATGTGCCAGGCAGGTGAGACAACTGTTCTGGCTCTCCTCAAAGCTTTTGTTTGCCTTGCAAATCCTGTCATGTTGGCTTCTCTAAGCCTAGTTTTCCAGTTGCTACAGTCTCTGCTTTCAATGTGCTCATCTGCTGCACCAGAGCTGATGATAGGTATCTTTACACCACACAACATGGTGCTTAATTCAATAATTCTACTGTTAATTCCCTGTTCTGCTGTTACTTACAGTAACACAGCTGTCCTTTGGCCCCTGGACAGTAGGTGTTTGGGGAATGGGAAATACAATATTCTGTATCTCCACTTGGCCGAGTTTTTGGACTCTATCCTGGCTGAGCAAATTATCCCGGACACTTATGCTGGTAGAGATTATCCCTATTTTTTTGTGTGAAAATATAGTACCTTCAGGCCATTATCACTGGGTTGGCATCTGGTACTGGTCTAGTATATATGGTACAGCTTTGCAGGCTCAGTAAAACCTGCTGCTTTGAGTAAGTAGAGTGATAATGAAGCTACACAGATGAGATGAAGGAATTGGTCCTGCCTTCCTCCTCCCATGCCACGGTGCCACCAACCCACCTCCTTTCCTGTGCCAGCACAGGGGTTGTGCAGCTGCTTGCTCAACCACACCGTGAAGTCAAGTAGGTCAAAGCAGCTGGAAACTGGGTTGTTTTCTGCATCTCATCTGCTGTTCAGGGTCAGGAATGAGCAGGAGGGATGGGACTGCTGCTGGGGCTGTTCATGGTTTGTGCCTGGCTTACCGATTATGATGCTGCAGCGTTAGATGCAGGCAGAGCTTGATTTTTAAAGCCTATAAACAAAACATGCCTGTAAGCCTGGCTTTTTGAACTCTGGGTCATGTCACGTTGCTTTATAAAAGTGGATCTCAAGGCTTTAAAAACAAACCAATTGACTATGTGTGAACATAGAGCTAGAGATAAAAACTCCTGAGTGCCAGGGGTAGCTGGATAAAGGAAGAACAGCTTTTTCCCAGTTCTGCTTACAAGGTCAGAAACTGCTCTCAATGTTTTTCCATAAAACAGGGTATTGAGAAGCTTTTTTATAAAGCACACTTTGTCACTCCTCAGAGATGTCTTTAGAGCATCTGCCTAGCTGTCTCTCCATTATTCCTGATTCACTAAGCAGCTTAGTAAAAGCCAGGATTTCTGCTAGGATGCAAAAAATCTGACTAATGGAAGAAAGAAATACAACAATTTCTTGGTGAGGGGATGTCTGCTAACTGTCACATGCATTTTTGCAGGTAACTCTGAAATCAGGTAGCAATATATTATACTGGAGAACAACAGGAATTCTCATGGGGTCCAAGGTAGTTAAACCGGTTCTGGTGAAAAACATCACAATTGAAGGTAAGTGATATTTGCCTTTCAAGTCTAGTCTCTATCTTTTGTCACAGAGTTTGCCTTTTCTACTGATGTGCCTACAGCACTGAAGTGGCTTTTTTTAGCCTCCTTGTCCCCTGTCTCTACTTCTGAAGTGGAGAAACAGAACAGCAAAACTTCACACTGTCAGGGAAAGGCTGAAAAAATAATTTAGCGGGTAAATGATGCCATCTACTGGAGAAGACTGGCTTAGCAAATAAAAAGAGAAAAAGGAATAAACAGGTTTTCTTTAATGTAATAGAGAGAGATTGTGCTTATTGGTAAGCCTCTCAACAGTGATAAATGGAGATACACACATCGTAGCAGTGACAGTTAAATTAATATTTAAATAATTTAATTCATCTGGGATTGTTCTTTTGCTCCTGGTCCAAGGGTAATCAAACTTGGAGTGTCGTATAAGGTTTTTACATGGGTCAGACTTGCATTGAGAAACAAAGATTAAAGACCTAAATTATGAGTCAGCAAAGCCAAAGTGTGTAAAGTGAGTGGTGAAAAGCTGTGAGTTTAAAGCTGTGTTATACATCTGGCTTGCTTTCCCCCATAAGCAGGTAGGCAGTAGTTGTGGAATATACCTCTCTGTATTTCAGTGCTCTACTTGTAACTTGTCTTACAGGAGTTGCATATACGTCTGAATGCTTCGCATGCAAACCTGGTACTTTCAGTGACAAACCAGGGTCATCTGGGTGCCAGGTGTGTCCAAGAAATACTTATTCTGAGAAAGGAGCTAAAGAGTGCACCAAGTGTAAAGAAGAGATGTATTATGCAGGTACATAAATCAAATGGGATAAGCAAAACCAGAAACATATGAGTATGTAAAGTCATAATCTGTTTTCTGTGTGCAGAAGTGAGAATGGTTTTATCTGACAGTTCAGTCTCCAGTTGATATGTGAAGGAGGAAGGAAGATGGGGCTTCCCAAAAGCTGCAGAGGGCACTTACAGACATAATGGGCCACAGGATCTTGGCTAGGATCACCAACCCTGACATGAAGGGATGGAGATCTTTTGGTACCTCGAAGGGAAGGTCTGAAGAATAACAACAGTCGTGCAGTGCCCTCTCGTGGTAGTTTGTGTTATCGGTTGGCGACGGCCTGAATCGGCTTCATCACTGTCTTCAGACTTCCCATTCTTCGAGGAATCTCGTTTCCAAATCCTCTTCTGGCCCGTCCCTACCTTCCCACTGGTTGAACGATGTGGCGATACAGTTGAAAACCCTAGTCGCCAGCGTTCTCTGCATTCCCAGCTGTGGTTAGCTGGTGATCATCAAATAACATGGGCAAAATCCATTCGTCATGGTCAAAATGTCTTCAGTTTTCGGACTTATAATTGTTTTATAGGAAATTTTTTGGAGAATCAATTATCAGGCATGAAATCTGCCATTACAGATTGTAGCAAGTGCTTGGGGACCTGTGCCCATGCTCATGATGGGAATGGGAATTTTGCAAAAATATCTGGGGAGAGAAAAAATTGGGACAGTGTTGTAAGGAAGTTTCTAGTGGGTTAGAGTGTTTTTGTTCCTTATCAAGTGAGAATATATTTCCATGCTTGGCAAACTACACCAATTACTGCTTGAAGTTGAAGGGGTGAGGAGAGGGTTTGGGTGACTCCCTGGTTATACTGAATGAATTTCAGCATGACAGTACAAGCATAGCTGGTATTTTCCCTATTCCCCTGCTTCAGTTCAGGGGAAAGTTCATGTAGACTCCATTAAGAGTTTGATTTTTCATTCTTGTTTTGTATGTTTTCACTGACTCACATTAATCTCCAGATTTTAAGCTTGTTGTGGTTGTTTTCAGGGACCATTTGAACATCCTGTTCCTCACTCTTTCTTTTTAGATGAGGGATCCAGTGCGTGTATAGAGCGTCCTCCGTGCACAAACAAAGACTTTTTCCAGATCCATACCCCGTGCGATAAGGAAGGAAAAGTAAGTTAAAGGCATGATATTATTTTTAAGCTCATTGATCTTACTGTGACATCTTGATTTGAAAACAAGGTAGGGTTTCTAGGAATCTCTTTCCTGATTACTCTTGCAATTTGCTCCCAGCACTGAATCTCTCTGAGGCTTTGGGCTTGTCCTTTAGCTGCCTTGTCTCCAGCATTTATCCACCTGTAAGAATCTGCCTGTCATGGACCTGCTTAAGGGATCTGCTGTTATTAAATGTTAAGCTCCTTGCATTTGTGATTGGTCTGAGTCACTGGTGCTACCGCAATGCTCATTAAAAAAAACAGGTTTGGGGCACAGGGTGAAGTACTATCCCAGAATAAACCTTATCGTTTAGTTGTTAGTGATCTTCCCTGACCTAATTTTGGCTTGAGGCAACTTGCTCTACCCCAGCAATGCCCAGGCATGGTCCAGGTGCTACCATGGCACAGGAGCATAGGACATGACCGTGCCTATTTCGGGTGGAAGAGTGGCTGCGTAGGTATGATGTGTATCATGTCCCTTAGTTTTAACATCAAAGAAGAGCCAGCAATCTGTTGAAATAACAGTACACACATAGCCTGGGAGTATTTATGTGCAGCAGTAGAGCTTAGCTGCTAATAACATACTTGCCTCATGGGAAGCCCTGGATACATCTGGACCCTCAGTAGATTGTTTCACCCAGAGATCTTAGATCCACTGGATCTCACATGGAGAGACCTTCTGGTGGAGCAGCCTGGCTTTGTAGATCTCCTGACCTTTGTCCCAAGTGAGGATTTTCGTGAGATTTGGAGAAGAAACTCAGATTTACTGGACTATGGAGCCCACAGAAGAGTGGACATGTGGTCAGGCCTATTTTGTTTCTTTTCTTCCTTTCCCCACCTTTCTTAGATCAGGATGGGATGGCAAATAGTCAAGGTTGATAGCACCTGTAGATTGCTGGCCTAATATTTGCTGGCAGGATGGAGTATTTTGGAGCCTCCCCAGTCAGCCAATTCCAAAATGCAGGTGTGTGCTTTAATAATGAAGCTTTGGTGAATTTAGCCCCAGAGGTGGCAGGCTCTACAACCTGGTCTTGACTCACAGATTCTTGCTCTGTTAACTCTGTTAACTCTGTTAACTAATGAGTCGAGGAATTAGCAGCAGCATTCACTGCTACACCCCCAGGTACTGCTTTAATTACAGTCTCCTGTGGATTACCCTGTCTCTGCTCTGGGAAATTCAAGGCTCCCTATCATTGAGTAGGCTCCTACTGTTTGCCCTCTTTTTGCCTCCTCAATGGCCTTTCCCTTTGCTGATGGACTTCATAAGAACACAAAGTGAGACTTTCTGCAGATGCCCTTCATTTTCCAGTTGCAACAACAACATGTGTCATAGATGTGCAGATGCTGGCTGGGTTTTCAGGGCTGCTTTCATCAGTTAGTGCTCTGTATCTCTGGAAGTCAGTCAAGGTTTGCTGTACTCTCCAGCCATCCCTCCCCTGACTCTGCAGCCCATCTTCATAGAATCATAGAATCGTTTGAGTTGTAAGGGACCTTAAAGATCATCAAGTTCCAACCCCCCTGCCATGGGCAGGGACACCTCCCACTAGAGCAGGTTGCTCAAAGCCCCGTCACCACATTGGCTGTAAAGCGCCAGCCTAAAGCCCTATTGATCCATGGCTTACTAAAATCAGCCAGGTTTTACATTGGACATCAGATTATTGTTTCCCTCCCTTCTCCATGTGTAGAAGGGGCCTCAGGAGATTTAGGCACTTGCTGATTGCTTCATCCCCAGTCTTGGGAACCCTCACCTGCCTGGCTACAGTCACCCTCTCGCCATTTTCTCTCTGCTCAGACGCAGTAGATTTCCTTCAGTGTGGCCAGTATAGGCTCTGGGCAACCAGACAGGTATTCCTGAGCCTTGTAATTTTAAATGCTGTGCAGCCTGATGCTGCTGAAGCATTTCTGGAGCCATACTCCAGAAAATTCTCTAAGTGTCCTGGAGCAGCAAGAGCAGGCTGATCCATGAGGGACAGATGCCATTCTGATATCAGGAGCAGTCCCACAGTGCCTGAGCAAAGCAGCAAAGCAGACCCAGCGACAGCGGCCAGATTCATAGAATCATAGAATTGTCTAGCATCGTTGGAATGGACCTTTCAGGTCATCGAGTCCAACCATTAACCTGACAGTACCAAAACCACCACTAAACCATGTCCCTCAGTGCTATGTCTACCTGTCTTTTAAATACCTCCAGAGATGATATGACTCCACCACTTCCCTGGGCAGCCTGTTCCAATGCTTGACAACCTTTTTGTTGACGAAATTTTCCCTAATATCCACCTTCAATGTCCCCTGGCTCAGCTTGAGGCCATTTCCCCTTGTCTTATCACTATTCAGTCAAGGTGCCAGATGAGTCCACAGTGATGAGGCAAGAACAATTTCAAGCTGGGACATCAAGCCCATGGGTCAATCAGGGTACATGACCTGGCACAGGCATGGCTGCCACACAAATAACCTCTGGTTAGCTGCCTCTCCAGGAGCAGCCCACACCGAGGCTTCTTCCAGCTTCTTTGTCAAACTGGTTCAAAGCTGGTCAATACTTCTTGAACAGCTCTGTGTTATGAGGACTAAACTTGAGCACAAGCAGCTCAATGCTCAGGATGGCAGGGGCATGCGCTCAGGGCCCTGAACAAAATTCATAAGGTGAAATCTTCCCCGTCAACCTCTGTACCACGTCTCTGGCCTCAAGAATCACTGATTGCGATTCTATGACCAAAGGGTGGAAGTACACAGAGGGGGAGCTGTGGCCTGGTTAGAGTATTGCCAGTTGGTTTTCTAAGGTTTGGAACTCAAC
The DNA here is from genome assembly GCA_004320125.1 of Scolopax mira. Classification (NCBI taxonomy): domain Eukaryota; kingdom Metazoa; phylum Chordata; class Aves; order Charadriiformes; family Scolopacidae; genus Scolopax; species Scolopax mira. Next base: position 6,877 of record BJBW01006045.1, on the reverse strand, counting down.
TAATTTTTGTCTTGAGATATTAAATCCTTTCAGGGATAGATCCAAAGACAGATGAAATTTGAAACCCATCACCATGGGTGATACATCTCACCCAAGCCTCTTCATGAAGCCAGAAAACTTGTGTCTCATCATAGACAGGTGATATCAGAGAAGTGATGCCATTATAAATGGTAACGCCAAGGACTGACTTCTGTTAGTGTTCAAAGACTGCTCCTATGTAATGTGGAGGCACCGGTGAGGGACTGGGAGAGTCCCTGTGTGGTTTTGACGTTTGCTGAGTAGGTGAAAATGGCTGGAGAGAAAGTGAGGACTTTACAAAGAACAAGCCAATACGGAGAAAATGGAGAACTTGTGATGTCCTCTGCTAATGGATGCCTTCCTGATAAAGGGATTTTGTAATACAGAAGTTATATTTTGGGTTACTATGGTTAAAATGCAGCGATTGCTTATGCAGTCGTTAGAATTATTTATCTGATGTTCTTCAGAAACATTTTCCTGGGAAAATCCACTAGAACAGTAGTAATTGCTTTAAGCTTCACATTTTTTCTTTGCTTTTAAGGCCTGAAATCTTGGAATTGCCTGTGATCTGAGTTGCGTCTTTTTTCGTTTTCTGCCCTTTCTTTTATTTTCTTGGATGTGCAAAGTGTGTTTTTGACCTAAAACACTTGGAATACCCTAGTTTCATTTACAAAGGGGACCTTGGTTGGTGTCCTAAAGCTTCATAATCAGCTCAGTGTCTTCTCCTTCCAGACTCAGATCATGTACAAATGGATTGAACCTAAGATCTGCAGAGAGGATCTCCCTGATGCATTGACCTTGCCTCCTTCTGGAGAGAGGAAGGATTGTCCACCCTGCAATCCTGGCTTTTACAACAACGCCTCATCTTCCTGTACTCCTTGCCCACCAGGCACATTTTCAGATGGGACACAGGGTAGGAGTCCACAAAAAAATTGCTGGCATCCCCAGAAGCAGTCATTTGCTTCCATGTGACTTAATTTAATGACACATCATCATAAGTCAGAGTTCATTTTGCATAAAATAATGAATGAATAATATTGTAGAGGAGTTGGATATCTGTTTTCTCTTTGAAGTTCTTTCCTATCAGGGGTTACTGTTCTAAGTTGACCTGCAGTGCTCTGGATGCATTTCTTGACTGATATAAACACCCTGAGAATTATTTTAAGGGATTCTTAGGAGGGGATCAGAACTTTCACAGTCAGTAATTCCTCCTCACCCATTCTCCTGTCCATGTGAACTTCTTCTCTGTAAAAATCTTATTTTAAACATCAACAGACATCATCTAGCCTAAACTCTGGCGAGTTGATTCTGAAGTGTGTTGTCCCAGTGGTCACCTACAGCATTTTGTGGGAACTCGTGTTTCCCGATATGATCAAAACTTCAGCTGAAGTGATGGCTTAAGGAAGGAAGGGAGATTGGGGAATCTGTTGCAGGCTAATTACCATGAGGTTATGATCTGCAATTTATAAAATGTTGGTCTTTTTTCCACTCTTCTGCTCCTGATAAGTCTTTGGCAGTTAAATTATAAAGAAATTAATTATTTTATATGCTATTTACTTGTCCCAGAGCATAAAAAAGTGGTGTCTATGTCTTTAAAAAAGTTTGAGATGTGCTTTGGCCATGTGATTTCTATTCCTGCCTTCTTGCCCTGTAGAGTGCAAAGCCTGCCCTGCCGGGACTGAACCAGCTCTTGAGTTTGAGTACAAGTGGTGGAACATCCTGCCAAGCAACATGAAGACGTCTTGTTTTAATGTTGGCAACTCAAAGTGCGATGGGATGAACGGTGAGACAAACTCCCTGTGTTGTTCCGTGCTTGTCTTCTGCGCTGATCACTGTCACAACAGAGCACCCATCAAAATGAGTATGCTCTTCACAAAACAGTTTTCCTTCTTTAATTGCATCAGGCTTGAAAATTCCTGTAGGAGACAGTATCACTATATATTAAAAAAACCCACAACCAACAACAAAAAAACCCACCCTCCTTTATACCAGAAGAGGGCAGGAGCTGCAGTCTGTGTGAAGTCTTTTCAGCTGAGGACATATTTCACCACAAACTTTGATGCATCGGAATATCTGCATTGAAAGAAGTCCCCAACTATTTGACTTTTCTCTAGTTTAACTCTTTTAATGTTTTGTGATAACTTTGCCCTTTGAGGTCACACATAATTCTTTTAGAAAACTTTAATTTAAAGTCTGTGATCTTTGTTCATTTGGCACTCAGAGCTTTCTCCTTGCACATGTGCTGAGATTGCAGCAGAGAGCAGTCACAGCTCACTGGTGAAAATGGTCCCATTCAGCACTTCTCCGGCCTCTAGACTTCTCTGAGAGATTTTCTTCAGCCTGCTCAGCCCTGTCAGAAAGATGTGACTCAAGCTTTGAATTATATGTGTTGAGCAGAGGGGCACAGAATATGTGCTTACTTTTTAATGTACAGATTCATTGATCCATCTGTTTTAAGGCTGGAAGAGATCAGGTGGATCATCCCCCTTCAACTGCACAGCAAGGTCAGGGATTTTCAATTGCTTTGATGATATCAATATGTCATTTGGCTATAAAATCAGTGGTTATGTGATTACTAATTTTTTTCCTTCATAAGCATTGTTATGCTGCTCTATAGTTTATACCAGCTAGCTTTAAAGAAAGCAACTAAAGTACTGAGTTGCTTAAGAAAGTATGGTTACATAGAATTTTTTTTCCATATGACCCAGAAACCATCCATTTCTTGAAATTTGTTTTTTTTTTTTGTCTTTTGAAGGCTGGGAGGTGGCTGGTGATCACATCCAGAGTGGGGCAGGAGGCTCTGACAATGACTATCTTATCTTGAACCTGCACATCCCAGGATTTAAGTAAGGAACGGGATATTTTTTTTTCTATTTCTCATTTATCTCTGCCTCATATACCTATTTCACATTATCCCCGGAATTAACAGAGTTTTCCTTTCTGAAGTGCAATGATGTCATGAATAAGAGACAAGGGGAAGCTTGGGATTTATTCCTGTGTCCCCAGTCAGCCTCTTGCTGACTGAGCCGGTTTGGGTGTTGATTATAAGGAGGGAACTGTACCATAAAGAAGCCAGACACTTAAAAACTAATCCTGCTGTGCCCGATAGCCAGTGTGGAGCCTCTGTGCAAGCCTGGCCTCCGCAATTCTGCAAAGGCAGGTTTTATACGATAGGACTTTGATGGTTTCCCTGCTGTAGGAAAAGCAATTTGAAGGATTGACTGCTGCCTGTCTGGAGAGCATCTTGTAAATGTTTTGTTCCTTCTCTGTTAAACAGACCTCCGACATCGGTGACAGGAGCAACTGGGTCAGAACTAGGACGGATTACTTTTATTTTTGAGACCATCTGTTCAGCAGATTGCGTGCTGTACTTTATGGCAGTAAGTGAGACCTCTCTCTCCATGACTGAGGACTGAGCCTGATATTCCACATGTCACTTTAATACCTCTATATAGATGTGATTAGTTGCACTTGGTTTATTATGGCTAAGATTAAGTATGACATTAGCTTAATATCTGAGGTGCCCTTGCAGGAAGGATTTAATGAATTACCTAGCAAAGTTCCTCCTCCACGTGAGTTGTGAACCACTCCCCATTATCTGCTTATTTTAAAAGAAAGCATTAGACACCAAAGAGCCAAATTTGCCCCTGTTAAACTGACTGATAAAGTTCTTAGTGTCTCTTGTGCAGTCAACTTGACCTCTTGAAATTTAATAGAGTCACAAATCAAGATGTGGGACAGAGAGTCGGGAAATGGAAAATTTGAAAATTTAGTCTTGATCCCATCAGTGACCTTGGGAATCAGTAGGGCAGCAGACAGACATTCATTTGTGAAAACAAAAAGTGCCATGTTTTTTACTTTCCTTGTCTTACTGAAAGTCCATTAGCTGAGGAATGTAACTGAATCTGCAATGGCTCCCTTGTCCCTGACATTGCCAAGGCAAGCAGGTCCTCTTTTATATTATTATTTAGTGGTACTTTACAGAAAGCTGACCTTAATTTAAAGGGAATTAAGTGAAAATTAGGTGGCAATTTGAAGGAATCTACCTCTGGTGCTAATTTAAAGGAAAAGCATCTTTCACTAGAACATTTACAGCTGATGGACAATAAGAAACACAAACATAGATTGAACAGGTTTTTCTCCTGTAAAGTTTGACACTGTCTTATTGGCCTCAGTTCTGTTTCACTAGAGACACTGACAAGTTGGGTATCCAAAGATGTTGGAAATTACAATTTTTTTTTTAATTTTGGCCTTCCACTTTCCATACTCTGGTACCCATGTTTTATACATAAACAAAATTTCAGATCTGAAAGAACCACTGTGCTGAATCTGTCCTCATAAGGTTTATAATGTGCTATAGGACTTTGAACTTAACTGTTGTGTGAAGTAGAGCATCTCTTGGAAGACACCCGTTCTCAATTGAAAAATTTCCAGTGGTGGGAAACAGAATAAATGTGTTTGCTCTCCTTTATTAAATGTTAAATGCAATTTTAAAGTCCTATATATATTAATCTCTATGTTATAAAACACTAGTGTTTAGTGTAGTATGACACATTTTTTCTTTTTTTTTTTTTTTTTTTTTTAAATGTCCATTTTATAGGATGTTAATCGAAAAAATACCAATGTGGTGGAATCATGGGAAAGAAGTAAAGAGAAACAATCCTACACTCACATCATCTCCAAAAATGCTTCCTTCACATTCACCTGGGCCTTTCAGAGAATAAATGAGGGCCAAGATGTAAGTACTTCTTTACATACAGGGCTTTAAAGCACACCTTTCCTTGGACACTCACCACCAGAGCTCTTGCCCTCCATCAAAGATCACAGGCTTCTTCTAAGGGGCAAGTGGCTACCACCATATAGTGGCCCTTGTGAGGCAGCTGTGGATAAACCATATGTTGAAAGGCAGACACATGCCTAAGTCACCCCCTGACTGGGTGCACTGGTGCACAGAGCTGTATTTAGTGTCCCAATGCAATGGCGTGATGAAAGCAGGCTGGTTCCGTTGACTCTCGTTCCAGAGCAGACAGTTCATCAATGACATGGCAAAGATCTACTCCATCACGGTGACCAACGCAGTGGATGGAGTTGCCTCATCCTGCCGGGCCTGTGCGCTGGGCTCAGAGCAGTCAGGCTCATCCTGCGTGCCCTGCCCAGCAGGACACTACATTGAGAAGGAGACCAGCCAGTGCAAGGAGTGTCCGGCCAACACCTTCCTGTCCATCCACCAGGTCTACGGCAGGGAGGCCTGCATTCCCTGTGGGCCTGGCAGCAAGAGCACCAAGGTACAGAAACCAAGTGTCTCTGAGTGGGGGGCAGACTGGCTTTACTGGGATATAAGCACTCAAAGGGCCAGTTTTAGTGTTTTCCTACAGGTATGTGCCTTGTGAGCATAAACTTGTGAGTATAATTTTAGCCAAGGATCCCATTCATTAACCTAATGAAATTTAACAAGGGTAAGTGTAGGGTGCTGTACCTGGAGAGAAATAACCCCCAACCCAGTGCAGGTTTGGGGCTGACCTGCTGGAGAGCAGCTCTGAGGAAAAAGACTGGTGGTCTTTTCTTAGCGGTGCCTAGTGACAGGACAAGAGGAAACGGGCACAAATTTGAATATAAGAAGTTCCACCTAAACATGAGGAGGAGCTTCTTTACTGTGAGAGTGGTAGAGCACTGGAACAGGCTGACTAGGGAGGTGGAGTCTCCTTCTCTGAAGACATTCAAAACCCACCTGGATAAGTTCCTGTGCAACATGCTCTAGGTAGATCCGCTCCGGTTGGGGGGTTCCACTGGATGATCTCCAGAGGTTGCTTCTAACCCCATATGACTCTATGATTCTTCCAAATATGTCCTTAGTCTAATTTCTGTTTGTGTATATGCAATAAGAAGATAAAGTTGACCACACTGGCTCAAAAAGATGGTTAATTTCAAGAAGCTGCGCTGGAGACAGTGTAAGAGCAAGGGAAGCATATATGTTACTTCCAACTAAAACTTCCCAGACTGCTGCTGTTTTAAACTTAGGGACTTCCTCAGCTGGCTAATGTTTCTGTGCCCTTAGAAATTTGTTCCTCTTATATGAAATTGCCCTTAAGGGTAGATAAACATGTATCGTGTGCAGCATCCTTTGGCAAGGAACAGCACAGGGACTCGAAGAACTGCTCAAATTTGTTTGTCTTCTGCGTGTTTTCATCTGGGTTCATATCCTGTCCCTGTTTCTTAAGCTGTTCCTTGTGTGTGCTTTGCAAGATGCAAGTGTAACCGAGGCCACGTTCTGGTCTATACACAGGGCTTGAAGCTGGGACATTGAGTTCCTAAAAGCACCCACAACAAAACAAAACAAGAACTCTAACCCTGCATTTTCTTGGCTAATGCAACTGGCAGCAGAAAGGCCAGGCTTAAGGAACATTAAAATCTTGATATGTGATTGCAAGGGACTGAAACGGGAAAGGGAAATCTCCCAAGGGAAAGATGAATTACAGGAATAAGACAAAGTTTGGCCGCAGATGGGAACAAAGGACCACGTGGCAGCCACTCGTACAAATCAGAGTCCCCCACCAGCAGCGTGGCTGGGAGGGGAAAACTGAAATTGAAACTCATGGGTTGAGACAAAGGCAATTTAATAAAACAGCAAAGGCCACAAGAAATAACAACGATAACACAGACAGAGGAGTATACAACCGCCATCACGATACCGCCGCTTGCCAAAGCACCTGGAGCACACCCAACCTCACTGCTCTCCCGGCTCCTACTGCCCCGGGGGCAGGACTTCCTCCTTTTATGTCACTTCCTGTCCCTCCCCCTCCCCGGCTAGCTCAGGCTCCTCCCCCTGGGCGTGTCTCAAATGGGATGGAATACCTGTGTC
>BJBW01006044.1:0-44191 GCA_004320125.1 Scolopax mira | reverse complement strand
AGAGCACACTGCTTGTTCATTGTCATTTTGCTGTCTACCAGGACAGCAATGTACTGTCTAAACCTTTTCTGGCTGCAGGCAGAGAGAAATGGGTGTAAAAGGAAGGAGCAGAGAGGATGTACTTGAATACTTTGGGATGAGGGAAGGCTGTGCTTTCTAATGATGTCAAAAAAGTAGATTGAGTGTTGTCTGCACTAGAATCTATTATCAGCTTTACAGCTAAGTATATCCCTATACCAAAGTATTCAAATTCTTCTGAGAACACATCTTATTCATCTGTTTAGAGGTGTAGTGTAGGAGACATTTTCTTCTAATGGTATTGTTTTCTGCAGGAGCAGCTCTAGTTATTCTATAACTTTCTAGTTATTCTATAACTTTATGGTTCTCAGCACTGTGCTGAATGGGTTTGTGAGGTGTGTGTGACTGACATCTGGAAGGAAAGAAAGGGATCAGAATGCCAGCCATGAATGGTACAGATCTGTAACCATGAAGTACAACAGCAGGAGTTCAAATAAGCAGTAAGGGTTATGATCTGAGAGTCACAGGTTGGATCCTGCTTCCATGACCAATGTGCCGCATGCAAATGACTGCAGGTGGGCACCATAAATTACTTCCATGTCTCTGAGAGCTGAGCTTGTGACAGTGACAATAGGTAAAACTGTGCTTTTTCTGCACTTTGTTTTTTCTGTTTCAATTCTGCTTTCCCCACTGAGGTTAATTCACTCTGCTGGAAGTTCAGAGGCATTAGATCCTTTTAGGTTGAGTTTTGAAACCAGTTAGTTAGCGAAGTGTTTCCAGTTTTAACTATTATTGCCTCCTTGGATCTTGTCAGGTTCCCAAGTTGTGAAGGCTGACAGGCAGAAGTCTTGTAGAAGCAGGAACTTAAACTATATGCCCCTGGAAAAAAAGAGAAATTTGTAGTTTTAGCAACAGCGTTCCTCAAACTCTGGAAGATCCTCTGATGTTTGACTCAAAGTATTTTATGTGTTTTCCATAGGAAGAAAACATCCTAAATCATGTCTGGAGATGTCTCCAGATGATTAGTTGTGGGTATTTTTACTACCTCTGAGACTAATTTTATTTTGCTCATGGGAACCATTTATACAAGCAGAAGAACATGCATGTTCTTGAATTATTTTTGTTTAGCTAATATCTCTAAAATATTTTTGTAACTGTTTAAAATATGTGACCCACACAAAATACATGAGTGAGTACGTTCTGATAAAAAGGTTTGTGCGTCATTTTTGCATCTTAACTAACCAAGCAGGACAGAAGACACTTCATGGGATGTTCTTACCTTCCCCCCTTCACCTGATTTGGTCACTGTCAGTGCAGATGAGCACTACCTCACTAACTGTTGAGCCTAGGAGTTGGCTTGCATCTCTCAACATACTGTTCCTAAACTGGTGTTTTCCAACATTCTATTTTCACCACCCTTTACCGGGTTTATTTTTTTTCTTTTTCATACTGAGATGATCAATATTGTGTTTAAGAATATGCTACAGATTGCAGTTCTTCATAGCTGGTTGTAAAGAGTGATGAGTTCAGACCAAAGCACTATGAAGTTAATTAAAGTCTTTGCATTGATTTTCATACTCGTACCATGGAAAGAAAAGGTTCAAACAGAAGCCATAGATGAGAATCTTCTCATCACAGATGAATTAACTTAGTTGACTGTTATACAAACACAAATATAAGAAGAGGCACATTAATCTAGGTGTGAATGTAAGGGTTGTGTCTCTTTAATTACTCTAGAATGTGTAAGAAAATTAATCTGGTAAATATTTCATTAGCAACTGTAATAAAATATTGATTCTGATTTCCCCATTAATACATATTACTTTGATTCTGTACTCTTTTTACTTTTAATAATTTAGAAAAAATCTTTTAATGGCCACTTCCCTTTTCATGGGGGGAAGTGGAAACATTTTTTTTCCCCTGTGCCATTGCTCCTAATCCAGTTAGTTACATACCACATCCTAACCTTTGGTTTTATTATTTTTTTTTTTAGATATTAATAAAAACTAACCAGTTAATCTTTTCTTGAAGAAAATCTTCCCCCATAATTTTAAGCTTACAAAATGGCTGTTCATAACATGACCTAATTAACATACAGTGATATTTCTGAATGGATTCTATGCTAAAGACCTCAATCCCTTCATATGGAGAAGAGCAAAGCATTTGTATTTCAGAGCAAGGCTGGCCTATTTTGGTGAAGCTGGAAACTTGGAAGAAAATCCAAGCAACATCTAGAAGATATGGAAGAAGTTAAGATATAAAAATTTTGTTCCTTTGCCTGTTAGCTTGTAAACATGGTTATGCAGTAGGGTTAACAATTAGGATATCTATTCTCATACAAACCGTTACAATAACAAATAGATTTATTTTTTTTAAACAGCTGAAGTCAAAGCAGTGCTTTGACTAAATATGCTAACCATTTACCACTATTTGTAATTACAAGGTATGAGTTTAATTTCATTATATTTTCAGTAGTACATTAGCACAAAATCTGCTGATGGCTTTCAATTTCTTTTCTTCTAGAAAGTCAGAGTACAGGGTGTCTCTACCAGTTCCTCAGTGGCAACTGGGTAATTGCATGTTAATAAATATATAACAGGTAAATGTGAATTAAATACTAAGTGAACACTGGGGAAAAATATATATTCATCTTGATTTTCTAAAATCTGGTGCAAATAGCCAGTGGCAGTTCCCTTGCAGTCAATTTCCTTGGAAGTATTGGAATTGTGCTTTAGTTCCTAAGTGCTGTAGATAATGCTACGTCTACAGTATTTACAGCAGAAGCATCATAAATATGGAAACAAAGATATTAACTATACCAAAGTCTAACTGGCAGGACTTTGGCACAGTATTTATGGCATACTCTTGGTTATTCAACCAGTGAAAGTAGTAGTTAATGCCCAATGTAGCAGCTAATTTCTGCCACATGGTATTTGTCTGAGAAATTAGCCGGGGAATGAGCCAGCTGATATTGCACAGTTTCACTAAGTTTGCAGCTCTATTAGTTTGAAGTCAGGAGTTCGGACATAGCCTTGACAAGCATATGATTCTCTGCTGCGCTGCCTGTCCTGGGAAGCTGTTCAGTTTTTCTATATTTAATAGATGAAAATGTCTCCAGGGTTCATCAAACACATACTCAAGATATCACAAGCTGCAGCTGTAAGCTCTGTAGTTCAAGGTGAATGGTACACTAATTAGTAAGTGTATAGGGTTATCAGCACATGCAACACCCACTTTTTTGAGCAGAGGAAGAAAACCAATTAATAGTCAAGAGAAAGAGGGCCCTTCTCCAGCTGCCTCCAGCTCTGCTGGGGCCCTTGCTCCTCCATTTACTCACAGGCTTCCAGCGTGAGTGGTGGAGCAAGCTCCTGCAGACACAGCTGTGAGCATCAGGGAAGCCTTTCAGGGCTGGCTGGCAGGGAAGAGGGCTAGGTCATCTCTAGAGGAGCTCAGACTTGGGGTCTGGATTGCTTTTTCCCTTCCAACAACTTCAGATGCTGTGAAAGTCTGGTAATGTGTCAGGCTCCAAAACCACTTGGCAGCCAAAAGTTATGGGAACTATCCTAATGCAGATGAAAACCATCAGAGAGCAACAGCTGGCTGACAAGCAACCTCTCTTCTGGTGTCAGCAGAGAACTGAGGGTAAAATAGACGATAGCATTCAAAATTGCTGGCACACTGAGTTGAATAATAACGATCCTTCTCTAAGTGTGAAAGAGCAAGATTAATGTGCTTTTTACCAAGCAATAATACTTTCGCAATTACTATTAAGTATCTAGAAGTTCCTAATTCAAAATACAGATAATTTATTGTAAATCTTCCCACTGACTGACATATTTTCAGTAACTGTTGGCTGTAAATTTAATAGCTGCAGGAAAAATTCAGTTCAATGTATGTAGAATCACACCCTTCTCAAATCTTTTCCTCTTTCCAGCAGGACTCAGAAAAACATTTCTTTGGGTAGGAATCCCATCTGTATAATTTTGAATTATCCACAATAAGCCTGAGGGATAAAATTAAAAGCCAAATTTGATGAGGTAGGTTCTTAACTTCCTTGTCATTTGGCTATAAGGGACATTGATTCTTTAGGTGGTTTTAAGTCTGACAGCTGATATTCCTAGTAAATCCAGAATTAGTAAGTCTGAGTTCACAAAAATTTCAAACTAATTTTTGTCAGAGACTTCTGGCAATGTAGGTTACACAAACTCACCTGTGGTTCAATAGCTTTGCTGTCTCCTCCTGTAATTGAGCTTTTTGTTCTCACCCAGCTGATTCTCCACTGCATTCCTCCTACTACAATATAGTCCTCTTAGTTTGCAGACAGGCATTTGCAATGAATGGGAGGGAAGGTGAAAGCTTTATGCATCACAGAAGTAGCATAAGAAGGAATAACTTACTGAGATGTCATAGCAGTCCTAGGTCTAACCAAAAGATGGTATCATTATCTAGGAATATTTGGGGAAATGTATAGGAAAATCATGAGTTGAGGTTCTGCGAGCGTGGAGAAAAGTGAAGCTACCTTACAGTGGGTGGAAAAAAAGGCAACAATGAATAAAGAATAGAGCTATAACATTGCTTCAGGAATTATTTCAGGTTGAACTGTTAATAAAAGAGATGGCTCTGCTTTCTTAGGCTTCTTTCATAAGCCAGGAGTTTAAGATACGCTTCTCACAGGATTGTTCTCAGAGATAAGACTGAAAACTCTTAATGGTATCAGCTGAGATCCATACATGTAAACTTGAAACTTCAGGCGTTGGAGAAGGACTGTCCTGATGTGAATTAAACTGACTCAGTGTAATTCCCCTGGAATCACAATTTCATCTGGAAAAGACCACACTTGCATTCTTGTGGTGCTACAGCACATATATATGCCTGAATAGATGAGCAGCTGATACCAGGTAGTCTGCCATGAAGAAATGAAAGGGAAAAGAAATGTTAAAAAGGGTTTCACATGATTACAATGGACCCATATTAGGATACACTGTTCTGGATCATGAGGGTCCTATTCAGCCGTGCCAGCAAGAAGTGCAAGGTAGGGTGCAGAAATGGGTGCTACTGAGACCTCCACCGCTCTCTGAGGTCTCAAGGTATCCAAGTCTGTTTATCCAGACATGCCATAAAAGCTTTAAGGGTGGATCTTGCATCTCACTTTTGGTCACAGCCAAAAGTACCAGAAGATCTGTCACTTGTACCCCAAGGCTTTTTCACCTTTGTGCATTGTTGAGGATTTTTACTTTTGTTGACTATTTGTCTGAAAAATAAAAGTATATGGTCATAGGCAGGAGTAGAGCTAAACATATCCAGGGCCTTTTATCCTACTGACATCCCAGAAGCATGGGTGGATCCCAGATAGAGCCATGGCATTCTCTGTGGGATGGATGTGGCTTTGAGCTTGAGGTGAAGATGACTTTTAATACAGTTGATGCATTTCCAGCTTTGTCCGACTGAGGTTTAATTAGCTCTGTAGAAATGCAAATAGTGAAACTGCAAGCCTGAGATGGTTTCTTGATAAACCTTTGGGATGCTGGGATTCGATAACTGGAATGACCCAGTGACATTACAGCAATTTTCTTTGTTAGAAAAACACAGCCATAATATTCTGAGCTTTTAACATTGAGTTGCTTTTTAGAATGTCCCTCTAGTTAATACCAAAGTGCAAAGTGATGTTAACCATGATAATAAGATGGCAAATACTGATGGAAACTTGATTGCAAATGAGTGATTTGTGTAGCAAATAAGAATTAGATACCCTAGTGTGTTAACCAAATAAGAATCAGGAAACACTTAGGAAATTCATGTGTAAAGTAGACAAAATAAAGTATTCAAGGCATGCTTGTTCCTGGAAGTTTCTTGTGCTTTCTGAATTGTCAACCATAGGATGAAGGTTATAAGTAAGGGAATAGAGAGCCTGCTTCTTTTGCATAATCTGTTTTTAATTTTAGAAATAAACAGTGTCTGAACTTCTGGACCAGTGCTTCTTTTAACCACCTCAGACAGACTTGTTGAGGCATTAGCTAACACCAACCCCACAGCTGTAGTTGCTTTCACAATGTTTCCAGGTATGTTACCCAATGTATTTTATAGCATGCTGTCATGTCTGAACAGCTGAGAAATTATTTGCAAGACAGTTGTTCTTGGTTTGAGATTTCATTACCTGAATATTTTCTTTACTAACTTTGCCCTGTTTATGCTGTGGCTATTTTGAATCCTCTGAAGTGTCTTTTCTCATACCGTTTTTCTCATACCGTATTTGTGTCTTCAAATAACAGAATTATGTCATCTTGGTAGCAAGGCAAAACCAATGTCCTATTGCTCTAAGTGATGAAAAAAATGCTTGGAATGAGCTCCTGGTGCCCCCAAACAGGCTGCAATTTGTAGGGACCAGACAGATAGAAAATCCTACCTTTTGTCATGTTGAATACAGGATTAATTGTGTGAATACACAGACTAGCTACCTCTCTGCGCATAGGAGGCATCTGGCAAAGATGGAGACTGTGTACAAACCTCCTGAGTCCCATTTCAACATTTTATCTAGTCTTCCATTATGCATCTCATGCTGCCCTTTATCAGAGGTCTTTTTTCCTTAGACAGAAGGGAGGAGTTTACTTGACAAAAAAGGCAAGTCGTAAGTTTTAATTTGTAGTTTCCTATACTTTTCTTCTTCTCCTTTTACTTAATGGTATATAAAAGTTATTTTAGAGCCTCTTAATGAATACAGTACATTATATAGTGATGTGATTACTTTGATGTAAGTGTCTAAAAACATAGTCAATCTGTCTTTTACATCATTTAAATGCGAGTGAAGCACTTATTTCTCCAGTAAATCCTCTATTCCTCTAATAGAAACTAATTTTAAAATAGGGAGGGGAGGAAGAAAAAAGGTCATTGATATTCCTACAAGGTGTCTGCAAAGTATTGTTATAAAAATAATCGCATTTTCAGCTAATCAAAGATGTGTTTAGAAGTACTTGGGCTACAGCAATTACGCATTCAGAACTTAGATGGAGCTCTCAATAACTGTATGCCTGAATCTTTTGAAGAGGTCAGGATATGCTATTCAGTACAACAGATTATTATTTTCTGAGCATGCTTAGACTGAGAGTTGCTTTATGAGATAACCCAGTCCTTTCCTCTCCACATCTCTCTCCTCTCACTGCTAGTACTCTGGGCATTGTGGGAAGCTAGGGAATGGATAAAGAGTAAAATTAATTTAATCCCATGTGATGTGTGACAGATGTTGAGCAGCAGGTAGACAACCCAAATTTGATACTGAGTGACTCTTTATTTATTTATATATTATTTTTTAATGTTCCAGGTGGTAAAATTATGTCCCCACAAAGTCACCAAAAATAATCTAGAGAGTCTTCATGCATAGTTGTTTCTTTTCTCTCTTTCTGGGACCAAATAGATCATTTCAAAGCAAGAGAAATCAGTTCATTGACAAACTAAGCAGAACTGTGACAGGAAAGTATCATGGTGCTGGACAACATGACATTTTAAGACCTAACTGCCTCATTGTGTTTATCGCCCTCAACACATCAATATAATATATAAATATATAATAGATATTTAGCACCTCAGCACATCAATATCATGAGAGTACAACAGAGAGAAACTCTATGTTGTTCTCTGGCACTATCTAGCCTTCAGGATCATGCTGCCACAGGATTTTGCATGACAGTAACTCTGCAGTTACTCGTTCATTAATATTAATCAGAGATACAAACATAATATATGCTCATCAGAAGTTCACTTCCCTGTTATTTGTTCTTTGACAGTTTAATACAAACAGCAATGATAATCCAAGCTTAGGCAGGTATTACAATGGAAATCCTCCAAATGAAACACAGATTAGTGACTTCTCAACAGATAACTGTACAGCCATTTCCTCTGATCAGTAAAGTGACACTTTCTATGTAAGGGGGAATATACATTGAAATGCAGTGTTGCCACTTGCTTTGCTCAATCTAAATGTTCACTGAATCTAAAATGCAAGTTGTAAGTCTACTTTAATGATAAAAGCTAATTTTGTCTTTGTCATCATCATCTTTAAATTAACTTCCAAGATTTGTGTTTTGCGTGTTGGGAGGGCTTTGGAGATGGTGTCATTCACTGTGCTCCTTGAGCTTTCTTGTTGTGCTGAGCAACAGCCACTGTTTCAAAGAGGCTGGGACATATAATAACTGAATTGCAAAATCCCATTAATGTTAGAGTGTGAAGCAGATTCTTCTTCAAAGACAATATATATACAAAATATAACTTAGAAGAACTTGAACATCTGCTCTCTTGGCTGTTACCTCCTCCTAGTACAAGAGAATAAGAGAGAATTCATATTTTGTCCTCTTCATGAGAGGGAAAACATGAGCAGTGAAAAAAAAAAAAGGTGAGCGCTCCCTAGTGATCTGCTTGCAGTATTGTGGGAATGGTAGACAGGTTCCTCCTGATTTTTGTATGGACTATCTATCCCATTGGAATAACTCCAGCTGAGACTAGTGCCTTATGGAGGCACACTTTTCCATAAGCTGCAAAGGAATGCTGATGGGATGATCCTTCCTACTCTTCTTCATGGATAAAACAAAAGTCATCGCTGGAATCAAAGAACTGAATACTAAAGGCATAAGGAAGTGTCAAGATGAGACACTGTGCAGGGACACATGTAGGGTCTTTTCTGGTGAATGTTTAGCACATGGGCACATGTCTTGTCTGCACCACTGCCTTCTCCTGCTCCAGTCTCTGTATGGCTGCTCAGTGGATCTGCTGGAATGTGCAGCCATGGAGCCCAGGAAAGGAAATAAAGACAAGTAGAAATTCAGGTGTTCTTGGGGAACACTGGTTGTGAGTTGCATTTTTAAGGTATGAGAACCTTCAGGTCTAATTTTTGGGGCTTTTAATTTTTTTTTTTTATATCATACAGTTCTTTCCATTGCAGAGGGACAACATCATACCTCAAAGGCCTACTTCATGCAGCTAAGCTTAAGGAAGTATATGCATGAAGGTAGATATCAACTTACTGGTTTTTAAGACACATTTAATCAAAGTGGGTGAAAGGAAATTGAAAGATTGTCTGTCCAAGCTTTAATCTTCCAACTCATCTCCCATGATATGAAGGATTTTATAATGAACATTCATAAGTCACCTGATTCATGTTTTACTTGTACTTGCTTATAAAAATACATGTTATATTTATTGCTGATTAATTATCAATGACTTTGTTACATGCAGCTAGTTGAAATTTACTAGCAGTCCAAAAATATGTCTTATAGATAATTATTTAATAACTATTTTGTTTAGTAAAACTTGTCTAGAAATGAATTTCAAGTGTTTTAATTGGGGGGGGGGAGGGCAGAAATTAAAACACATAATGTTATTTTTGAGTGTTCTGGTCTCAAGATAGCTTTTTCAATAGTGGAGAACAGCAGAGTAAAAAACTTTCACAGTATTGAAAAGCTATGTTCTTTTTTACTGTATGAACTGACCCATGGAGGCTTTGCAAGATTATAACAGGAATGATGAATGATCTCGCTTTTCATTTCTATATAATTATTTCTTTAATAGTGTCTCTAGTGAGCTCTGTGCCAGATGAAGCATAATCCCTTCTTCCTGTCATGTTCTTCATAGCTCTTTCTATGTCATCCAACCTGTTGCTATCTCCAAGATGTTGCCCAAACTACATATTTCAGTCCACCCACAAACCCAACCATTCATGCTTTGAGTGGTGATCTCCACTTTGTAGTTTTTTTTCTACCGAACACAGGCTTTGAGCCTGAAAACAAGAGCTTACTCAATTCTTTGATGAATTAGTAGGATCTTTGATTCTCCAGCTGCTATTTGCATAGAGGTAAAATTACTGGATAAAATTACTGGATAAAATGCAGTCATTGTGTATAGCACCTTGCACCATAACAAGTTTTCTTTATATATTTCCTATCTTACTTGTTACCCTTATCTGACAGGGTTACAGATCTGATAATATTATTCTGATCACTTAACATGAGAAAGTTGGGTTGAAGGAGGTTAGCAGGGTACCGTAAATGTCTATGGGAAAGTTCTTGGATGTTTAATAATTTGTGCTGAGAAATGGGACTGAATGAATAAATGAAACCATAGCTAATTTGATGATGGTTATCTAAGATATGAACCTCTTAGATCAAAGACTCATGTTAAACGTGATGGGGCATAACTGTGTTGGAAATAAGGCTGGTTTCATATGGCAATCGAACATCTGTACTGATATCTTCTGAAAAGTCTTTTTGTTCGTGGGGCTGCTGTTTCTTTGTTCTTATATATTTCACTTACCTCTAAGTTTGCTGAGCTGATGTAGAGTTGTGGAGGGAATCTGTTTACAGTTCTTACAGAAAGCAATGCTTTTCTTGGGGGGTTGGAGAACAAGAGGAGAAAAAAAGCACAGCCGTTCTTATGACAAACACAACAAATTAAAATTCAAGAGGAACTTGCTTTCACCTGTATGTTCTTAGTGTAGTCTAAGATCCTCGGAAGTAAGAGAAGAGACTTTTTCTGACAATTTAATTTACTCGGGTGTTAAATGCCTTGAGTTTTGACATTATCAAGTAGAATTTTACTGCAATACTTTTCTCAAGTCTCAGCCAAAGGATACCACTTATTCTTCTTTATTATCCAGTAAGAAGGAATCTGTGTCATTTTATGAGTGGAAGAGATATTTTTAGCTTTAAATTATCTGCCCCTTGTATCCCCTTCCCTGTATATGAATCAATAAGTAATTTGAAACCTAAAACACTAGATCTGGTTGAATGGTTTGTGTACAACAGCTGTGAAAAAAGACAGAGAGAAAATGGCCTGAAAACAGTCAGCTCAGAAAATCCTGAACACCAGTTGTGCCTTAATTGATTCAGTTGGGTCTCTATTTGATATAGATTAGCACTAGAACTGATTCTAGAGAGTTTTTCACCTTTTGTGACATGAGTTTAACCTTAAACACATGATTAGGTTGCAAAAAGAGGCTGATGTGCAGGGGCTGAACAGCAGGACAAAAGAGTAGTTCCCGTACACAGGCAGAGTTTCTTCCATTACCTGCTCCCCAAAGCATATTGTGTCTGTTTCTGGCTACCTTTAGGTCACAAACCACCTAAAAGGGGCAGGGATATAGATTAGTTCTGAGACTGCAGCATCTGAGACTTTGGCATCTCAAATTGCCAAAAGCCTTCCTTGGCATCTCAAATCGCAAACCTTCCATATGATGGAGGAGCTTCTATCATAAGGTGGCTAAAAGATCATGAGTTCCAAAATGTGACTCAAAGTCCCTTTTAATTTGTCTCTGCCTAGTATAAAGTGGATGAGCCTTCTGCTGATACTTTCTCTTCAAATTTGGGTGTTTTTTTCTATGGGTCAAACAAGCTCAAAACATTTCTGTGTTTTTAAAAGAGAACAAGTTTAATGTATTTAGTCACAAAAGGAAAAAACCCCAAAAAAACAACTGAAAACATAAAACCTCTATTTCAAAAAAAGGTAATAGAAGAGTTGTCTAGATAAACTTTCGTTTATGCCAGTCTAGCTCAAACATAATTCAAACTTTCTTACAAATTTTTACAAAACAAGGTAGAAAAGTACATTGCAAAACTTTGGCAACACGGAGGGGAAAAAAAAAATTAAGCAGAAGGGATTGCAGTGACATTTCTGTGTTTAACCTGACAACTTTTCAGGATATTGCTGCAGTCTCCTGTACTAAAATTGATTTGAATTAGCATAATCCCATTTTACCCATTAATTTATTATTCTTGTTACTGTCTGTCAGCCTGTCACTCATTAGTTCTGCTTAAGAAGATCTGTGTTTGGGACACCTGATGCATCATGTTGCATCAGGGTAGTGTTGCATCATACCTCTTTTCCTTGTTATTTTGGTCTGTCTGTGCCTTATGAAAAAGAACATGGGGATCTGTGATGACAGAAAGTAGCTACCACCCCTGTGTGGCCTCAGAGCTCTTCCAGAATGGGGTGGTGGTTAGCCTTGCTTCAAAGACAGTGAAGATGTTCATGTTTGCAGCAGCACGGATTACCTTGAGAGAATTTATACAAAAAGGTGCAAAGAGGAAACTGCATCACATTCATTTATTTTATATTGGTCCTACAAAATCCTATAGCTAAAATACACAATCTGGATTACAGCCTGTTGGGAATTCATCTGTAAATGAAGTACTTGTAGAGAGACACCTCACATGCAGACCATACGTGTGCCCTTTGGCAGCAGTGACTACAACTTTTTTCCCCCTACTCTTCTGTGGAATTTTCTGGGAGCTTTGTTGCTAATTTTTAATGTATTTTTAAAATAAAGGTCCATCCTGAGCTGTATTAAAATGTTGTCCAGAAGAGACTGGATTTATGTGTATGGCACAGGGTGTAGGCTGCTTTCTAATCTCTCTGCTCTTTGCTGGGAATCCATATGAAAGATTGCTGCATTTAACGCTGGGGCTTTATCTGTGCTTTTACCAAGGTGGTGATAGTACACAAGTGCATTTGGTTAAAGTGGTAAGAAGGAAATGCACTGCCTTGAGTTTGTTGAACTTGAAAGAGGTTATAAACAACAAGATCATGATTCTTGTTATGTACAAAACCCAGACTGAGTTTATGCAACAGGAAAGTGCTGTCAGATTCTGGAGACAAATACATCTCCAGGTCTGCAATGTCACTTTTCTTTGTTTTTCTTCCTTCCTGTGAGCTTACCTGGTCTCCCCATTTCATGCAGGAATATGTTCAGCTCCGATGTTGACTGCGGGGGAAAAAAGGTAGAGATAACAGAGCTGCTGATATTATAACAGCAGCAAGAACATACATAATTTTCATATGCCCATCCCAAGCCAAATTCCATCTTTGGACTACAGTGGTCACTGCAACAGAAAGAAGGACTATATTTGTCTAAAATGAATGGAGTCGACAGGTGGAGGAAATTTATTCAGTGATATTTGCCATTAGTGGGTTGCAGGACTGCATGGGAGAACATGGCATTGTTATATCCTCTGAAAAAGGCAGTAGATACGTCTTGTTGGTGTGATGGATTCAAGGGACAAAGACATTTCAGAGACACTTCAGTTTTCTCTGCTGTAAGAGGTATTTTAAAGAGCCTAGCTGAAATAAAACTTTTGATGTGCATTATTCTGAACAGGGAGTAGAAAAGGATGCTTGATATGGTAGTCTTTATTGTGGGAAATATAGGGACTGTAATTTCAAAATGAGCAAAGAGTGGATTTAGGGATGGTAAAAATTATGTTGGTAGGCTGCTGTTACTGCTTCTGTTGGCCTCATTTCCATTTCATTTTCAAAAGACTTACAATCTCTGTGTTTAGTTTTGCCTCTTCTGTAAATTTCAAGGCAACATTTGTCTTGGGGGCCAATCTCGCAAAGATTCAGGGAATGATAATGCGTGCAGAATTTCCCTTCTCGTAGTTTAAATATAACAATTCACGAGATCCATTCCCAAAAGATAAGACATAGCTGGAACATATCAGGATCCATTTAAAATAAACATGGGGCAAAACTCCTCTGCATTGAAGAGAAGGAAAATAAATAATGTAATAAGATTTCAGGTATTATTAGAGTTTCCAAAGACTACATTTGATTTTGTTTTGCTTTTCCCCAATCAATACTGTTCTGTGAATCCAGGAAGCACTTATGAATAAGACTTGCTGCAGCTAGAGATCACCTTCTGTTAAGTGCACAGGTGGCTACTCTTTGCTGACAGTGGTGGCAATAAGCAATTTTACTTCTCCCCAGTGAGTTTAATTTCTCTATTTATTTGTTCTGTGAGGAATTTGTATTTCAGTGACTTCATTTTAAATCCAGGCCTGTTTGAACAATCCATGCTGATTAAATGAAGCACTGGGAAATCTATTAGCATAACTGGCATATATTAGTTGTGAGGGTGCTTTGGTTTTAAGAACCTGGATAAGTCTTGTTTGAGGTGGTCTGTTCTGGTAGATGAAATCTTTTACCTCTGTAGTGCTGATGTCAGAAAAGGTTAAATCTGTGCACAGACTAATGAAGTTGAAGAACTATGGCTAAGTTTAACACCAATTCAGAAAGAAACATCTGTCCCCCTTAAAAAATCTCTTCTGAACAATTTTAGAAACATGAAAATACACTTTGTTACCTCCTATGCTGTATTTTACTACCACTGGCCACCGTCATGTGGTACACTTTTCTTTTTTTTTTTTTAGGAGAGATCTGTTCATGATTTCCTTAATAGATACATCCTTCATTAACAAAAGTTTTGTGACTGGCATATGTGTTCTTTAATCCCTCTCACTTTGCACATCTACCTGTATTCACTGTTTTGTTGAATTTAGCACAAACATGACTGGAAAACATTTTTCTTGGGAAAAGAGTAATAATGTTTCCCTCAACTCATTGCTTGGCTTCACCCAGAGTCTTCAAATCCACAGAAGTATGTCATTGTTAGAAATTTTGAAAGCCTGTTCTCCTTAATAGGATCTTTGAGAATGACTTGGCAACCATCAATTTCAGAGCCAACTGAAACTAACTTTTCAAGGATTACACTGAATTTTCACTGAATTTTTTAGAGTTGGAAGGGACCATAGAGATTATCTAGTCCAACTCCCCCACCAAAGCAGGATTGCCCATAGCTAGAGCAAGTCACTCAGGACTGCATCCAGGTGGGTCTTGAAAATCTCCCAAGAAGGGGACCCCACCACCTCCCTGGGCAGCCTGTGCCAGGGCTCTGTCAGCCTCACTGTGAAGTAGTTTTTTCTCACCTTTGAGTGGAACCTCCTATGTTCCAACTCATGCCCGTTACCCCTCGTCCTCTCACTGGAAACCACTGGAAAGAGTCTGGCTCCCTCCTCCTTCAAACCACCCTTTAGATACTTATAGGCATTAATAAGGTCTCCCCTCAGCCTTCTCTTCTCCAGACTAAAGAGCCCAAGCTCTCTCAGCCTTTCCTCATAAGGGAGATGCTCCAATCTTTGAATCATCCTGGTTGCCCTTCGCTGGACTCTCTCCAGCAGCTCCCTGTCCCCCTTGAACTGGGGAGCCCAGAACTGCATGCAGTTGTGGTCTCATGAGTGCTAAGTAGAGGGGAAGAATGACTTCCCTTGACCATAGGGAAGAGCCACGCTCTTCCCTATGCAGCCCAGGATTCCGTTGACCTTCCTGGCCACAAGAGCACACTGCTTGTTCATTGTCATTTTGCTGTCTACCAGGACCCCTAGATCTTTCTCTTCAGAACTTGTCTCTAGCAGATCCATTCCTAACCTGTATTGGTGCCTAACCAAATTGGTTTCTGTGATTACTGTTGGGGCAATGAAAGATGGACTTGGTCTCTGCAGACTCTTGCTTGAAGATGTCAGGCTTGAGGATGAATGTTTGATGAATTTTTCTTCGTGATGTTCAATCCTGTCTTTGCAAGAAATGTAATTACACTCCAGAAGCATATCCTTCAGCCTCTGACTTGTTTGCAAACTTGCAGCCTGACAAAACAAATTTGGTCAGTGAGGAATCTACAGGCATTTTTCTTTTCCTTTCTTTCCTTTTTTCTTTTCTTTTTCTTCTTTTTTCCTTCCCCAGAGTTACTAGCTGGCAGCCTGCCTCTGCTCCCTTGTGCACTGGGTTGAAGTTCAAGGCTGCCCTAGAGCTACTTAACTGAATTAATGACATCCAGTATGACCTCTTTAGTTTGAGGGTAAGAGAGGAAATTTTACAAGATGATGTATACCAAGCAAGCTCAGTTCTTTTATAGGTGCCCCATTTTTAGCTTGAAGCCAGGATGTTATAATCATTTAATTAAAAAAAATAAAATACCCAATTACTGTAACTTAAAAATTATTCCTTCTTTATATCCCTATTACTGGGAAATGCTCAAGAACTTTCCTGTTGTTGGCCTTGTAGATTCATAATGTGGAGCTTCTCGTGACTCAAGGGAAAAGATGTAAGCAGTGAGACAAGGAAGGAAATGGTTCTGTCCCATGTTGTTCTCCTCTGAGGTAATTTTCAGTATGACAGATTGTGGACAGGAGAGGTATACCAGGTGTCAGTCTTAATGTTGTTGAGAAACGACATATCATTTAAAATGTAGGAAAAAAAATCAGTAAAAAGAGAGAGAAGGATAATTGTGAGTTTTACAATACATGGCATTTTAATGCAATGGCAGTGGATGATTAGGAAGCCAAGATTTCAAAAGGAACTAAATTCCCAACTTTAGAAGTACATATTTGTCATGGGAATGCTGATCTGGAGTCCTTTGCATAGACATCAATGACAGTATGATGGTCTTGCTCAGATAATACCGCTGGCAAGCTATTCCACCTCCTACTGATAACAGAATTGTAACACCTATAACATCTGCCTGCTTTCTTAAAGAAGTTCATGTATGAATCACTCTCCGCCAACACTGAAGGAAAGGCTTGTAACATTTATGGTTTTGGGAGACTGGGGGTAGGAAGTGGTTGTTTTTCTTTAGTCATCTTTCCACCCTAAAGAGAAGGGGTTTCAAGAGTCTTCAAAGTTTAGGACTTGATTCTCTTCGCATGTTGGGAGCTGTAAAACCAGTGGTGAAATGGGTTGGTTGACTGTGTCCCTGAGACTTTTTCAGATGGTGGGGTAGACTTCGAGCCTGAAACAGCAGGCCTATTTTTATCCTCCACCACATCTTGTCAGACCTTTTTGGAAAGCCACCTGCAACTTGTTGGTGGTTTGGATCTAAATTTTTAGATGTGTTAAGACTGATCAGTTATATTTTTCCATTTGGGAGAACATCAGTCAAATCTGCTTCTATGATGCATGTATAAAACAAAAGAAACATAGTAACATACTCTGCGTTTAGGCAGGTAGGTGGCACTTTTACACAACTCAGCAGAGAACAACTAGAACTTGCAGTTGTGGTGGAGACCTTTTGTGAATTGCTGACTTTTTCTCTACAGTCAAGTGACACATACTCCATTGATCAAAGGTGGTTTCTGCTGCTGGAAAGCTCTTTCATATCCTGAGGAGGATGAGCTGCTGGCAAAGGAGTGGAGAAGGTAGTAGAGTGATGCATATTAAAATCAAGGAAATCCAAAGTCATTATAGTCATTATGACTTTTCTTTCTTTTTTTTTTTTTTTTAAATTTTTGTGTGTGTGTGAGCAAATGCTAACAAATGATAGTAAAGTAAATTAATGAGGGTTTTGTAGGTCACAGTTTTCTACCAGGCCTTGCAGTTAATCAGAGTCTTCTACCAGGATTGTTATGTTAACAAATCTTTATTATTTTAATGACAAAGTTTGATTTGGTACACAGAGACTTTTACATTACCTGCTCAATATACATGTGGAAATAACATGGTTAAAGAGCAGGCACACAATTGAACAATAATGGATATAAATTTGATTCTTTCCTTCTGTAATACCTAAGTTTTCTATATCCTTTTGTTTAAGGTATTTCAAAAAGATATTGAAGTAGTTCTGGTGATCTATCTTTTCATCTGCCTATCTATGTTTTCTGACTCCCATCACAGTAATATTTGATTATAGGATCTGACTCAGAAGCTCCCTGATATTAAAAGAGGGATATCCCTTGATTCAGAGGGTTCCTAAATGGCTTCGGCAGCCAGCTGCAGGGACTGTAAAGAGAACAGTGACAGGGAATTGGACCCACCCAGAGTCCCACCAAAGCTTAATGTCAGTCAGGTTGTCAGATTCAAGCATGAGAAAGCTCTGCTGCTCTCGGGTGAGCTCACTGTTTCTGTGATGATATTGAGGTTTTCATAGTTGCTATTTTCTTATCCTTAGTGGGTAAAAAAAGAATTTTAAAAAATCCTTTATAAAATAAAACTACAAAAAGAAACTCATAAGAAACTCCACACTATATGTCCAAACAAGCTTCACTGACCTGCCTCTACCCTCCCTTTTCCTTTTTTAATTATATAAAGTAAAATATAATGATGAAAATTTAAATTCATCAGAATGCTCTTCTGATAGAGCAATCCAATTATTTAATGTCAAAACTGCTAAAGCAGGATGCCTTGAGATTGTTAGACTTTCCTTCCAACACACACAAACATGCATGCACATACTTATCCAAAATGCAGTCCTGGAAAAATCTAGCAAATTTTGCAAACTATGGTCATGTTTTGCAATAGAGGATGATTGCTTTAAGGAAAGCGGTTTTTTTTGTGGATTTTTTTTTTTTTTTCTCTTCTAATTAGCTCTACTCTGACTGAGCAGGAAGAACTTGTCACTTCACACTTTCCTTTCAGCAACTGATGTTCCATGAGATCAAGCCCAACATTTATGAAGAGCTTACACTTGCCAGTTTTAGACCTCAGCATGAATCTGTGTGTCATTTCCTTAGAGAAACAAAGCAAAGGGAACTCTGAGGGAGCCCATGAGAAGTATGGGCAAAAAACATTAGTGTTTCATTTGCTGGCATGCATGGAAGGCCTGGTGTTGGTGGTGCAATCCATTGCCTGGCAAATAAGGGACATTCATGCCTATCCTCTGGGTCTTGTTCAGCAGAACAAGCAGTCTCATATGAATCCCTCCACCTTCTATCTACCAGTGCAGCAAGCATTCACTCCCTATAAATTTTCCTTAGAAAATATCCAATATGTATACTCTCCTTAGCTCCATGGTGAGAGATTTATTTCTTCGTGGCAGGAGTAACAAGATGCATTTCCCACTGCCATACCTGTGTACTTCTCTGTGGTCTGTAACATCTTTTCCGATGCATCCAAGAATGCTTATGTGCTGTTGCTTTTGTGCCAGCTCCATGAATTGAGAGTAACAACAATAAAAGGTGACTAATAGGTGTTCCATTTTACAGGTTTTTCGTCTCAATTGCACAATTGGGATGACCATCTTCTCTTCTTTTTAAAAAAAAATTTATAGCTTGCCCTGGATTTAAACAATTTTATGTCTGAGGCACTATGTATTTAATGAATTCTGGGAAGTGCTCAATGCAGAGGAGTGGCAGTGTGTGTCACAGGAAGGTTATGGTGTCATCTATGTGTCTGCTCCTTTTGGCCTCTATTTGTGTCTTATGATAATTTATAGCACATATGGAAGAGCTTGGGGAGCAATTAAGCTACTCTATTAAAGTAAGTAACATAGATTGTGTTTGTGTATCTTATTTAAAACTTGAAATGTAAAATAAAGAGACAGCTTAATAGTTACAGTGTAGTTTGAATGTAAAGCCCAACTAATAAGACACTCCTTAATCTCTGATTTTAAGGAGAATTACACCTGGGTATTAATAAAGTTAAGGTAGACTTTAACTTGATTTGATGGTGTAGAAATCACATTTTGATGGTAATCCAAATCACATGAGCTATTTTTGCTTCTGTTCTTGCATTTATTTTGAGGGCAGCTGAATTAATTTTCTTTTTCTCTGAGCAGAATATTCACATTAAATAAACCAACCTCCTAAGCTTCAGAATTTTGAATCTGCTTTCAAGAGAATTAATTTTATTTCCAAACCAATGCATTCACCCTGACTGAAATCTAAAGATCATTTTATTCTCCCAGATCTAATTTGGGCTCCTGGTTGTTATTACTAAGGTATCTTATCACTAATCTTTCTAAACTGGGGCTGATATAACTGGCAGCTCTCACAAATGGCAGCCTCCACACATACATGTAGATTAATGGGGCCTGAAAGAAGGAAGCTCTGACTTTACCTTGTTCACTTTCATTTCACTTTAGAAAAGTTTTTAAGTACATACTTCCCAGTAAATCAAGGGAGTCATAAGTGCTTTTATGATTAAGGCTGGGTTTAGAAGCATACAGTTGCTTTCTTATAGTATGGCATTTTGTGGTTCAAGAATTAGTGGTTCTTTGAGGCATTTTCATCTACAAACAAGATTATATCCCTTCTCCTAGTGATGAAATAAACATAATTCACATGTGCCTGAGCTATGGAGCATGTTAAATAAAAGATGCTGTGAGCTGCCAAATATTATGGGTTAATACTTTCAAAATTTACAAAGGGTTAGAATAAATACAAAAAATTCTATCAGGAATACTAAGTTCTTTCCCACCTTTGGTTTCTCCTACCTGCATCAGCTTCTTCTGGAAACAAGAAGAAGGCTGGCCAAATTTAAGACCTGAAGTGGCCAGTCAAGAGTAATAAAAGCTGGAAAATAAAAAAATAGCCAAACTCTATGAGAGCGGTGATGAGTCTTGCAGGTCTATTTTATTAACAGCCAGGACTTCTTTGCCATCCAGGTGTACCTGGCGGCTAAAATCCTGAAGTATCTCCTGTTTAGCCAAGACTTCTGTCTCCTGATTCCACCCCCTCCCCACCTCTTCAGAAGGAAAACTGTTCCTCCAATAAGTCTTCTGCTGTCTGGCAAGATAGGAGGACTGCAGGTAGGACTGGGGCAGGTCCCTCCAGGGACACATGTACTGCGCTGCTCTGGTGGCCACCAACCTGAGTGTCCATTCTGCAGAGAAGGAAGTAACATCTAACAAGAACCCAAGGGAACTTTATCTTTACATCTGGTATGTGCTGTATCACTCAACAGCTGGAGTCAGCAGTCCTTGAGCACTGGGCTGCAGCAAGGGACAAGTGTCTTCTGTGCCTTAGCCCTGAAGGACTTGGCAGATTGGTTCTATTGAGAAAGAGACAAAGCAAAGAGACGTAATTAATCCTACCTTAAAACACTGCCTTGAGAAGGGATTAAAAAAGTTTGAGGTGATGCTCTCCTCATCATGTTAAAAATCTCCACATTCTTTCTCATAACAGCATTTTCTCTATTTGCCTGCATTGCTCCTCTTCTGCTAGGGTGCTGGTGTATTTGAAAGTTAATGGGATGTTGAGTCTGAAAGAGGGGAGTGAGAGAAAGAAGAAGAAAGGAAATAGGTCAAAAAAAAAAAGACCCAGGGACAGATTTTGAAATCCAAATCCTGTTCTCAGACTGATTTTTCTCTTTGTTTGCTCAGCTGCTTTTCACAGCCACCTTACTGGTGCAGGCAAATCTGAACAGATTGCAGAACAAAATGACAGGAAGATGGGAGGATAACGTGTGTTCAAATGTCAGTGACCAGCCTCTTTCTTGGCACTCTCAGCATGGGGAAAGCTTGTTATATACTGCCTCCTTTAATCATTTCAGACAAGGCTTTTCCTCCTGCCTATCTATCAAGAGGAGAGATGATCTTCCTCCTATTGTTAGTTGGAGTGATGGACAGGTGAATTATTAATATTGTTTGCCACTGACTCTCCTTATTTGTTAAGTCCCCAGCTGATGTGACTCCTTTTTTCTTTTTCAGTCTGCTGCAGGCTTACCCACTCAAACACATGCAAACTGCACGTGATCACCAAATGGATTTGAATTTGAGAGGTTTTGAAAAAGCACAGAAAAAAAGGAACAACTTTGGTACCTGGATCCCAGAGAAACAGAGCAGAGAGAAGCAGGCTGGAGCCTTCCTGGCTGATAATACACAGCCTCCAGTTAATGAACTGGCTGCCAAGAAATTCAGTGTCTGCTGTCTCTCTGGGATGCTGATGTGTGTCAAAATAAAAATCATACATCTTCGGTAAAACCAGACATTTGTTATAGCTAGCATCTGAGATGATTAAAACTTAAGCACATCAAGGCTTGAGATAAAGAGAAAAATGGCTTTACCCTTAATTGCACATAACGTTTGTCTCTTGTTTCCTGATGGAGGAGGTTGTTTATTTCCTTGGGCAGATTTTGCTCTCTGTATAGGTATGTGTGTTAGGGGAGATATGCAAGCTTACTTGTGCAAACATATACAGACAAAAGAATCCTATATGAAAAGTTGGAGTGCTTGACTGTAAATCAGGAACCACTGATTTACACAGTGGCTGAAGGTTGCACAAACAAGTATAATTTTGCTCCATTCAGACCAACATGAAGGTAGAATATTTTTTTCCTTCTTATTTAGTATCAGAACCAGTTAAAATTATAAAGTGCTTTTTTCCATGTCACATTTATGGAATAAGAGACAGTTACTGCCATTTTACTGCAAAGAAATTGAGGCATGGGCAAAGGGTTCACAATTTCATGTTTAAAATAAATGAAGCTACCAATTTTGAGATGTGTTGAGAGCTGGGTTCAGCCTGCTTACCTGTACCTTGCATCTGAGGTCCCAGTCTGCGAGCTGCAACTCTCTATTCAGCAGGAAAGAACTCCAAGAGGATGACTGGCTTTGCCATGAACCAAATCATCCTCCATCTATCCCAAGGGAATCTCCAGCTCCTTTGCGCAGGAATTAGGGTAACTGTGCAAAAAATCGAAGTGCCTTTTTCAGAAGTTTGGGTTATCATAGATTCCTACCAAAGTGGTTGGCAGTTATTGTATTTTATTTTTTAATCTACGAGAGTGAGTGATTGTGTGGTTTCGTGTGTGTGGAGGGGGAGGCATTTTTTCATATTCTTTTTAAAATCAAATTAATCAATTTTTCTGACTCTTTCCCCCAAACAATCAGTTTGAGGTAGATGCCAGGCCTTAACTTTCAGGTTAAAGCAATAAAGCAGCTGAACAGAGGTCATCTTACCTCTGTCTACACTAAAGCAAATATTTTAGATAACTGTTAAAGCTGGCCGATGCATTCATCTCTATTTAGAAAAGCATTTAAGAAGCCCAATGTTAAGTGTATGCTTGTGTAACTTGCTGAATGGGGGACCGTATGCTGTAAAAAGCATGTGGAATGGGCATGTGAAGTGGGTAATAACAATAATGAACATTTACATAGCCTTCTGCACTTTCAAAGGCATGTAGGAGCTTTAAGTATAAAGTATCAGGGACAGGAGGAGATATGAAAATGTAAGGTTGTATATTTAAGCTTCCCTTTTTGCCTGGCTAAATCCTACCTTCTGTTACAAAACTTCCAACCTCAGTAAATGCAATCAAGCTTGATTTACTAGCTAGGCAGAAAGAATAATTCAGCCCAGGGACTAGTAATGTTGACAAAGAGCTGTTTCAAAAATTAAACATCCTCTCTCTTATTATTATATTCTCTTATTATACTTACTATTATACTATATATAGTATAGTATATATAATAAGTAAGTATACTTACTTATTATACTATATATGCACTCTTATTATTATTTCCATTTTCCTATTAACTTATTGCTGAAAAAAATGCTTTGCCATGATGGTGTTCTGAGCTCTAAAGTAGATTGATCAAATCAAGTCAACCAAAGATGGCATTCCTGGCCCTAGAAAGTGATTTACACAAATCCATAGAGGAAAAAAAAACTGGAAGCAAATGAAGGAGAATAAAAAACACCAGAGATTTTTTTAAGGATATAGACACATAAATTAGCTCTCCTCTGGACAGGTGACTGTATGCACCAAACCTTAGAAGCAGTATTTAATTAACCTCTTTAAAAAAAAAAACACTAAACATTTAGCTCCCTGGTGTGTGACGACCAGGCAGAGGAATGAATGTTTGGCAGAATGCCAGGCAGCAACAGGGAAGCTTTAAGAAGACAAGGTTGCAATTAAAGGGAAAAGTTTGCTTTTGGAAAGTATCTCATTCGTGGGTCCTATTTCATGTGTATGGTAAACAG
Source organism: Scolopax mira (assembly GCA_004320125.1). NCBI lineage: Eukaryota > Metazoa > Chordata > Aves > Charadriiformes > Scolopacidae > Scolopax > Scolopax mira. The sequence goes on along the minus strand of BJBW01006044.1, from coordinate 20,672 downwards.
TAGCCGGGGAGCAGTTTCACTGAGCCAAGCCCTGGGAGGTTCATAAATTGCTTTTCAGTCTACATCGATGCTGAGACTGACTTGCCTCATGGAAATCCAGATGAGTGGGCTCACAACATCTGCTGCTGGTTGGAGGTTGGATAAGGGGTGGGTGGACCAGCCAAGTTTATGTAAAGCAATAGCAATGAGAGGGACCAATTCACATGGCTCATGTTAGAAGAGGCTGAGCTCCTTCTTCAGAGCTCCTATTAAACTTCCACTCTCTCTGATGGTTAAACTTCATTTAGAAAAACGGAAAGGATCTTTTGGTTTAAAGCGTACTTTATATTCTTTGTATGGCTTTCTGGAGCAGCTTCTGCCTCTCTCTCCTCTTCTGTGTGAGTCTAGTTTCCTAAACCATCTCCCTAAACTATATGCTTGAAGTTCAGCAATACCAAAATTTGAATGTGAGACATTAAAGTCTCAGTTGTGCAGTGTAGCAAAATAGAGTCAGACTGCTGCTGACAGCCCACCTGTCTGTCCAGCATCCTTGAGGGCAATGAGGCTTTCTGAAGTGTGCCCTCACTCCTGAATGAAGGACGCTATGGGAGACAAAGGGCTACACAGGCTCCTGCTGTGCTGGGAAAGTTCATGAAAAATAAATTCATTGATTGTTATTAGATGTGTAGAAACCGTGTCTGGCTCAAGAAGACTCCAGCTCTTCAATGGTTAGAGCTGGAGATTATTTTGGAAAAGTAGACTGTATACTTATCTTGCTGTTTTGCTCTTCTCAAGCTTTCTGGCCAGTGTCAGACAGGAAAGTAGTCTGCACAGACCCTTGCTGTGATTCATGAAAGCTGCTCTTTCCTCTTGTAGCCTAAGGGTATATCCCAAAATACTGCACTGAATTTATCAAATAAGATCTGCTTTGTCTTGTAAAGAATGGGTTGTGTGTCTGTTCTGAATATTAGTGAGAGATGTTACTCTGGAAAGTGAAAGATCTTTCAGTAAAGACATCAGTTACAGTAAAAATGTGAGCTAAACTCTGCTAAGTCACATCTCTCGGGGAAATTCATCCCTTCTGAACATGCCCTGGGAAAATAGGAGTGTGAACAGTTGCACAGGAAAGGAGAAATCTTCTGCTATGGACCTGAGGCTCTCCAACATTGCTGTGAGTGAAGCCATGTAGTTCATGGCAACCCAGCATGGGGAGCAACGCCACCGACTCTGTGTCCTCAGAACTGGCTACTTATGCAGCCACTGCAATGTTTCAGATGAAACCTCCACGAACTATATTTGACACATGGGCAATACAGTTGTCCCTGTTGAGCAGAGACCCTTTTTGCTGTGGTTTGATCTTTTGACAGCATGGGAGGAAATTTTCTAAAGAAGGTATACTAATTAATCAAGTTAACCCTGAGATGTCTAATGAACATTATTGTATTTAACCACCAGTGAATCTGGCAAATCCTAAATAGGACTTGAGTTCTGTTTCTTTAATGAATGTTAAAAAACAAAATTAAGGGGAGTTGATTATGTCAGGTTAAAAACTTTTAATTAAAATGGAGGGAAGGACTAGCTGTAATTTGCAGCCACCATAGAGAGGAGCCAGATAGGAGAGTATTGTGCAAACCTGGGAAGTGCTCCAGCTTTTAATTAAAATTACAGTTCTTTAAGATAGCCCTGTGTCAGATGGATTCTGGTTAATTGCTGTCACTTCTGCAATATTGCCAGCAGGATTCTTCAGTGGCTTCATGTCCTTAATAGAAATCTATGTGTCAGAGGACATCTTTATGTCATGGTACATGCTGGATCTGTCATGTGAGGTCCCCATCCCTCACTGAGGGTGATACTGACATAAGAATAATGGTACTATAGCTGACTGACACATAGCTGACTATGTCTCTGGAATATACAAATCTATAGATGGAACAAAAGAGGTGCTGCTAGTTAAATGAGCTCTGTGTCTCTTCATTTAAGGATGGGTGCTTTAGTTTGCACTTTGTTGTGATACTGATGCTCATAGAGCTATTGGAAAGCTTTTGACAGTGATCTGGGAGTCAAGAGATCTCAAATCTCTCATGCTTGATCTATTAATTAGCTGCTAGCTCTTGGTCATCTCTCTTGGTTTATTCACATTCCTGTATTATCTGCTGTGAAATAATGATCCATACAACCTTATAGTGGTGTTTGAGATCTGCACAAAAAACTGACATATTGGTAAAACCAACACATCTGCAATGTTCTGCTGGCACATACACACAAAATGGGAAGTAATCAGATAAATTCACTGGAAAAATAAACTAAATTCAGTCATGCACATATATGTATACCCACTTGTATCTAATATCTAAAAAATAGATAAAAATAGATAAAAAATATCTAATTATTTTTGTTTCTTAAACTATGAACATACACAAACATATTTGGAAAAAAGTTAATTTGGGATTTAGAAAAGAAGTAATTTGTTAAAATGATTGTGCTGCCTCAAACTGTATCAAGCAAAATCTGAATTTTGGCTCATGGTATCTTCCTTTAGAAATGACTGCAGTCTCTCCTGAGTTGTCCTTAGTAGTATGGTGGCTTTTGACATAAAATCTTCTAAAATTTTTAACTTTAGCTGCCCTAAAACCTAATTCTCTGCCTGCTGTCTCTGTTTTCTCACATTTTTACCTCCTTGGTGTCCAGTTACCCACAAAGAAAACAAGATGGGTTTTTACAGAGTTTCATACTCTTCAAACTGTGCTGGTACAAAGAAATTGTTTTATTGCTAGAGGCAGAGAGTATGTGAGAAGTATATTTGGTCATTGCACTACTAGATTCACTCACTTAACTACTTTATTTCTCTGGGAATTTGCCCACACCTATGAAACTATGATATTAGGGTTACCTCCTTATTTTGTCTTTTGTCATTCTATGCAATAAACTCTTTTAGGCTATTATTATATCTGGATAAGCTGTTGTGTCCTTTCTCTCATTTCACTGCTGCAAAGAAACTGTTTCGTACTGGCTTTAAACATTTATTATTTAATAAACAGCTAAAAAACAACCACAAATCCATTAAAGTGTAAGAGCATAAACCATAAAGAAATCTTCGGCTGCAGAAAATGATTTTTCAGGTATAATACTTCACATGTTTTCAAAGCATTTTTCCTGTTTTTAAAGCAAATTTCTTTGAGGTGGACCTAGACCTTTGCTGTTTATCATAAAGTACCCAAAAATCAAAACAAAGGTGTAGGACCCCCATCTATCTAAATGTAATTTTCTTGTCTCTTTCTAAACAAAAAATTATATAATTATTTATTTAAATAATACATTTTCTAAGGAGCTAAAAATTCACTCACTGCTCTGAGATAATTTCATTAGACTCCTCTTTGAAATCCCTTGGTCATATTCTGCTCCCACAGACATAGCTGTAAACATGCTGTAAATACACTGAAGTGCCTGTTTTTTTAGCTCAACCTCGAAAAGCCGGAACTGGCCACCAAATGATTTATTTATGGATATCCCAACCCCATCATCACTTAAAAGTCAATGTTTGTATTTCGTGTTCTTGATTTTCTTGATTTTTAATCATTCATAGGACATCATCAAATATTGATGTTCCATTTTCTATTAAAAATACCATAAATAAATAAGCTATGTACACAGGCTTGACCAGACACAACATGGTTCTAGATAATCCAGTTCTTTAAACCAGAAACTGTCTTCTGTTGGATGAAGTATTCAGCTGAGCCTGGAAGATTGTGGACAGACAGTAGACCTCTACTTTCTTGGCTGCTGTACCATAAATATAAGACAACATATTTTTTTTTTATAATACCCAACAGATATCTGAAAGGGAATTTGAATAAACATACCTGTTTTTAATCTCAAAACCAAAAAGTTAAAAATTAGTAATGAACTTTTCTTATTGCCTGCAGTCTAAATGTTGTGTCATGATGCATCTTTTGGAAAAGAAAAAACTGAAAGCAATTAGATTACTGAAGTTAACTTGAACACCCAATTCTGATCTGTTATTATTTTTGAAATTGCAAACAAAGAAAAATAATCTTAGCTAAAAAACAATCCTTTTCTTAAATGAAATTATCCTTTTTTAAGAAAAAAAGTTTATTCCTATTTTCACTTTAGAAGACATGCTAAAAAAAAAAAAGGAATAATTGTACACGCAGCTCAAACATTTGGGCTAAGAAGCGTTCTATTCCTTGAAGATGTGTTAAGAAAACAGATCCACTCATAACCCTGGTCTTTTACTGTTTGAGTGAATTTTTACTTCCTGCAAGCTGCTGCAAATCAAAAGACCCTTGTGCCTCTACACCAGCTTCTTTTCCTTGAAACACGTTGGGCTGTAGGAGAAGGGCAATGATGTTGTGCCAAGGGTTTAGTTCCTGGTCTGGGAACCTCCTGCCATAGTAGGAGGCACATCTGATGGAGGCAACAGGGCCTTGCTGCTCCTGCTGACACTATGTAATGTGCTGTTGGTTCTTTTGTTGTTTGATGTTTTAGGTATAGCCTAGGCTGCTGGGGGAAACTTGTGGCTGGTGGGTCCCAGTTGACCTAGAAGAGGTATGGATCAGTGTCATCCCTGCAATTGCAGTGATCCACTTGTCTTTTAGGGGCTTGGCCATGATGTAGAGTCCTCTGCCCTCAGTGGTGTGCCCAGGACCTTTCTGACAGAGCCTCTGTGAAGTGAGCATATGAGGACAGAAGATGAGCTCAGCTGAAGGGATTCATCAGAGTGAGCAGGCTGACAGACACATTTCCTAAAGAAGGAAGCTCATGTAGTCATTTGGTGCTGGTAGGTATGGTCCTTTTAATATCTTTCTCAACTTTTCTTCTCTCCTCCCCTTCATTTTTTATCAATGAAGCTGCTGGACAGTTCCAACCATACTTGATGCGTCTCAAAGAATCAGTTTCTTAGAAGTTTAATGCAAATTGGCAGCAGGGCAAAGAAGTGCCCTCAATTTCCCTCTCCATGGGCATAACTCAAATGGTGGTGAGTAACAGTGGACACTGGACTTTTTTCTTTGATGGGTTCTCTGCCTTTAAAATAAACTAAATTAATAAATCCATGAAAATATAGGCAGCTGGCTATGTGGAGTCTTTTTGTACCCTTTGATCTATGCACCCATGGCTCTGTGGTGATGGTTACAGCTGCTGACAGGCGATTTGCTGGGGTCTCTGTTCTTTGTTGTGCTTGGTCTTGACATGAAAATTTCACAGCAATTAATGAGATCCATTGGCCACAGCAATCCATCCCCTGCGCATCAAGTGCTAATTAGTGTCAGCCTGTCACAATAGCAAGATGAGTTGCAAAATAAAACCATCACGTGCGCTCTGATTCTGACTCTTCTTTGGCTTCATGTGCTGTGGTGATGATTTCCCTGTAATTAATGAGGTGCATTATCTAACTCCCTCACCTTGCACTAGGAAGAAACGTCCTTTTTTTCACTCTTTCTTTTTTTCCAAAAGCAAAACTCTCTAAAAGCCTTGAGAAAACGTAATCATGCAGAGCGAATGGTCTAAAAGGCAGTCTCCATTCATGGTTCTGTACACTGCAGGGTCCTTTTGTTCACCAGCTTAATTAGATTTAATGTGGAGTCCCTACCCACAGCAGTAAACACAGCATCAATGTTTCAGGTCAATGCAAAGGAGGTTGACAGTTAGGTTCTTGGGGCCTGATCCTTTTACATCTGGGCCCATTTCCACAGCTCTGTCCTTACAGCATTGAATGAACTACTGAAGTTTTCTAAGGTGGCACAAATTTTCCCATACTAAATTTGTCTTTAGAAATAAACCATGTGCATGGAAGAATTCAAGAGAATGGATCTTTATCACAGTTTTATCTGGAACAAGCTTGGTGACAGCAATCTTGTTCTTTCAGACTCAAGATACCACGGCTGAGATCAGTCTCACATGGTCCATGCATTACTGTGCCAGACATTTTTTCTATAGGAATATTCATCCGTCTCCAGCAGTAAATTTTTGCAAATGGCTTGATATGTATTTATTGTGTTTTGTAGACTCTGTCTAGAGAGAAGTGATTGAGATTAGAGTAAGTATCCTACTATTAATAATGAAGCATCAAAATGAGAGTTGGCACAAAGCTCATATATGTCTCTTCATCTGTGTGTGACTTGAATTATCCAGTAGTAGTGGGAGAAGTACTTTCTTTAGTGCTATCTCTTTTCTTTTTTGAGCAGTATTTATGAGGTGCTAAAATTGTACAAAAAGTTGTAGGAGGGAAAATAAGAATGATCTAGGTCAGAAGAAAACGGTGAATTATCTTTTAATACTGTTCTCTAGTCTCTCCCTCAGATTTCTTTCCTGTGGGATTATGTTTATCACCATTGAATAATCAATGTTCTGGTTACTAATCATGCTTGTAATTAAAGATTTCTTCTTATATTGGTCAGTTAGCTGTAAGACACTTAAAATAAAGCAATATTTTTTGTATGGGATTATTATATAGGATACCCTATTTTGGAGCAGACCTCTTAGCCTGGGAAGCTTTTGACTTCCTCATGGTATTCCAAAATCAAGACTAACAGTACTAATTTTTTTTCACTTCAACTTAATTTGGTGTGCAGTCTTTTCACTTGAATAGAATCAGGTTTTTTTGTTGGATAGTTTGCCTTTCTCTGTTATCTGCATTGGGTAATTGGGTACAATTTAGACCAGTAGCAGAGACACCATAACAGCTTCCACCAGCTAGTTCTAGTTTTCAGTTTACTAGTCTCTTCTTGCTTTGCAAATAGGTCACTTCTCAGTCATGTACCAGCAAGCTGTCAGGAGTAGCAAAGGGCTGTGTTGAGCTTCTCACATATAAACTATGGAGACTGTTGTGAAAACAAGTTTGAAATGAAGAGATGAATTGAGCACAGCTGACTGGAAGTCCTCAAACTCGGCATACTATTTCCACTTTGCTCCTACTCATGCCTGGTCCTCTCCAGCTCCTTTGTGGGTTTCTTTGGGTTTTTTTTTCTCTTCAGTTCTGGTCAAACATCATTGGATGCACTATATTTGTCATTACTGATGATTTGCAGGGAGTAGGTTGGTTTTTTTGGTTGGTTGTTCTTTGTTTTTTTCCCATAGAGGGCAGGCTGTTAACAACATCTCACATAACAAGTCCATAACTGGAAGAGCTAATGTGTCTATGTGCTTTTCTTTAATAACTTCTTTTTCATGCTGCATATTGCTGCTACAGTAGCAACTAAAGCACAGAAAGTTTTGAAAATCTGGAATCTCTGTTCCTCACAAAGTCTCCTTGCACACAGTCTGCTTTAATATGGAATTTTATTTATTTAAGGACCTAAATGCCTTGCTGTGTTCCTTGAGTTTTCCTTGGTGTCGATAAAGTTCTTCAGGAACATTGCCTAAAACTTCCTGTTCCCTGCATGAACTGGTTTGTGATGTGCCATAAATAAATGGGATAATTGACAGTAAAGTGGGAAGGGAAGTAATGAAGTAATTGTAGAAGAGGCAGATTGGAAGTTGAATGTAATTATCAAGATCAGTTTTTATATATGCTGTACTAAGATTTTATATAACCTGATGTTGGTAAGGTTTCAATAGGTTTATATTTTTAAATATTTTTTTAATTTGTTACATCTTAACCTTAGAAAAATTACATGACCAAGGTCAAATAGAATCCTGTAGCATAGCTAGGTCATGAACTAGGAGCTCTCCTGTTCCCCTTCAGTATTTGATCTACATATTCACCTGCCTTCAACTGTTATGCTGTTATGCAACCCCTTATGATCCTCATTTTTAAGATCTCATTGGATAGTTAGCTTTTAGTTTTGGGTGATTTTATTTGGATCATCTTGAATCTTAAAATGCTCACTTGAGTGTCCCCCTGAATCATGACAAAGACATGTGCTGAAAAGCTGACGAAATGGAATGACAAAAGACCCATGCCTTTATTTTTGGCTGAAATGGAATATATTTTAAATGAAGGTCTAGTCACCCTGCAGGCTGCATGTACTAGTTATTTTATACAACCTTTCATATTCAGAGCCTCAGGGTGTGTGACAGATAGTTGTCTTCTATAAAATTAACTGTGCAAAAGCATGGCTGCGCTGAAATTATACTAATTTTTCCCATAAGTAGGTCAGAGGATAGAGCAACCCAGTGTGACAAAGTCTTTCTTTGTTTAAATGTTTATAAACAATCTAATTGATTAAAAGAATGCGAGCATACAACAACAAAAAACCCACACGACTGAATAAATAGCAGTTATTGCCTCCAAAATTGTATCTCTTTGAGTTAATTTAGTTTTGAAAGAACATAACTTGCTTTGTTAATTTGGCATAGAGTTAGACTGTTTACATAAAACACTCTAGCCAAAGAGATTGGCAGAGTTTGTGTTGTAAATACAGGGATCTTTGCAGTTAATTATATGCAAATCAGCTTTGTTAACAAACTCCTAAATGACTCTGCCTTGTCTTCATTAGCCTGGGACATACAATACATTTCGCAAGGAACTAGACAAGGAATATTAATCAAAGCAGCTTGTAAGATTTTATGAGTTTATTAATTGTTGACCTCTATATTTCCAAGAAGTGGTAGTAAAAGTGAAAGGTAATTGAGATATTTTTGTGGGGAAATATTAGGCAGATATATATAGGGCAAAAAATTTCATGGTCAAATTTGGGTCATGCAAAATAAAACCTCAGTCTAGCTGCTAACATATTGATAACTTGTGTTTTTCTAAAAAGATTATATATTGGCTGATGAGAGTTTAGTAGCAAAAATGTTCTTCTGGCACTAAAAGAATATTCAATGTTGTAGAGGAAGATGCGAAAAAATGGGATACAGTTTGGTTTTGTGTTTTTCCAGATCAGGTTTTTTAACTTTCCAAGCCAGTAATGACACAGTTCTTAATTTGCTTCCTAAATGGACCTCCTGAACATTGGGTGATTCTAGCTGTTAAGCTAAGCTGTGTCTTAAGTAACATTGAAAAATGCAAACAGAAAATGAACATGGGAGCAAGGCTAAGAAAGATCTCTGTCCTCTATGGGCAGCTGACATTGTGACAGTCCATGCAACAAACTCATTAACGATGAGTGGAAGGGAGACCCATTCTGGGGTGTCTGGTGGTGAAGTTCATTGATGCCTTCCATGAGGTGAACCTTTAAATCAGTGGTCAGCTCTCATTATCATCCCTCCTACACAGAGGAATATACTGCTTCACATCCTAATCTTAATCAATCTTGATCTTGTGGAGAAAGATGAAACCCTCTTGAATTTCCTTCTGGTGTTTTTTTGACCTCAGCTCTGGCAATAGTCTTTAATGCTGTGTGCAGGAGCAGATTTTGGTGTAATTAATCCTCTAATTCTTTTCGAATAGCTGTCAAGCCATGTGTCAATAAACAAGGAGGATACATGACAATAAAAACATCAGAGTAACATACAGTGTTGTTTCAGAGAGAGACAGACAAGAAAGGAGGGAAATGAATAAAACAAGAAGGAAAACAAGGTGAACCATGGACTGGGATTAAATGGAGTTTAAGATGAAGAGACAAATTTTGTGTTGCCAGATCATCTTCCCTAATTTGATTTGGTAATTTCCAGTTCTGAAGGATAAATGAGTTTCCAGGGTGGGAGAATGGATAGCTGATGATTAGCTTCTTGTACCTGAGCTGTTCTGGTCTCCAGGTCTGACTTTTCTACGGCAACAAGAGATGATGGTGTCTATTTACTTTCTACCACATGAAATTATCATAAATCCTTATAAATTAACTCATCCAAGAGATACTGTACCTGTGTAGCCAATGAAAATATTGGAAACTAGATTGTATCTCATGTGATGCAGCAGAAACAAGGATGAAACTTAAGAAAATGTTCTGCTATCAACTAGTAATCTGTTCCAAAATGTTTCCGCATGTCCTGGTTTGAGGTAAAACAGAACTAAACTTTCATGAGGTGGAGAAGAAATTAAGATCAAGCAGTATGATCTTGTATGACCATATTTCAGTTTTAATAGGAGAAAACTGAGTTGGAGATATTTTGGCCGTTTTTACTAGGCTTATTACTGATGAAAAGAAAAGAAGATGTGAAGAGAATAGTTTACTGAGACATTGCTAAATCCTGGCACATTACAGACCCAGGACAGTCCAGATGACCATCTGTCTAGAGATCACACTGCTCAAGAAGAACAAAGCTGCAATACAGCTCATTATATTCTTAATTAGTCTTTGTCTTCTGTATTCCAATTCTCTCAGGGTTTAGATATCTCCTTGAATTTTTGAGCCAGGCAGTCATAACACCTGCAACCCTTCTCAGTTTCATATCTACAACTTGCTTGTGGCAATTACTTTGAGTGACATAAAACAGAACAGTTGCATGTTGTGGTGGGTTTTTTGTTTTGGTTTTCCCCTGTGGAGAAACATTCTGCTCTTACCTAGTCACAGACCCTCTGGAAACTTAAAAAAAGTAATTCAGTTCTCTTCCATTTTAAAGCTCTTCCAACAACTCTTTCTTCCTTAAATCCTTACTCCCATTGATTTATTTCAATTAATATTCTTCTCTTCAAGTACTGTAATTAGCCCCGCCACTACTAATTCTCATCCCCTTGGATCATATAGATAGAACTAAAATCCATTTGGCCTAGTTCAGCAGCATTTGTTCACCTTGCAAACATGAAGAAAAAGAGCCCAAAAGTCTCCAGTAAGGAATACTCAGAACCAGGAAAATGTTTTGGTGCCTCTCATTGGGTTTGTGTGTTTTGATTTAGTTTATGTACTTTCTTTCTGCTTTTATTTTCTACGAGTCTTCCTGCAACCTTCTTTAAAAGATAGAAATGATCAAGAAAACAGCTCTTTCTCTAAGGCCCCAAAGGGGTCTAATATAGATTCATTACTCAGACTTCAAGTTTCCGAAAAAGTGATTTTAATCCGAGTTGTTAAACATGCTTTTATTCCCGGAAGCAAAGAATATGAATAATACAAGTTACCTTGTTGTAGTTTGTTTGTTATGCTAGATCAACTTGACCATACTTCACGACGTGCCAGACCTTCAGTGGTGCTATGAGATACTGAACACATGCCTGTTTCTCTTGGTGACCGTTTTCCTGCTTCCACTCCGTGCTTTAGGGAATTGTAGTTTGATGTACCTATGCAGCTACATTAAGTCTCCTGAGAAAGGAAGCTCCCACTCAATCATGCAGTGGGCTAGAGAAGTATTGGTATGCAGCCACATTGACCAAAGCAAAGAATGCACACTGTTTGTGATGTGCACAAGAAACACACAAAATTTTATGTCTTCCATCCAAGACAATGTCAGCTTTTTATGGTTATTTTTCTCAGCAATATTTTTAGAACTTGATGTCCATGACCTGGTTCTACTGGTTGGTTTTCATCTTCTTTGCTTACAAAAGCTGAGAAATGATACATAGAATGCAATATTTGAACAAAGAGGCAGGAGATGGAAGCATTTCCTGCTGTGAAAGCCCATACTGTTTCAGAAGAGACCTCTTCACAGTAAATATGAACACATGGTCTCTCCTGCCCTGTTAGAAAAAGTCACTAGAAAGCAACATCGGAAAATATGTACCTCAAACTCCTCATACCCATAGAGAATTTATTGTAAAGTCTGGAGCAAATTTTTGTCAACATTGTTTGTAGACATGGAATTCATCACTTTTACATTTGAGTCTTGCATAAAATGGCTTTGGTAGTTGCCAGGGGGAAAGCTGTATACATTATAAATGTAATATTTCATAATAATAATGAAGTAATTATTCATAGGAGTAATGAAGTAATACTTCATAGGACAGAAATTCAGTGAAGCAGGAAAGTGCTTGTTTGATTACCTTTTGTAAGTTTTTTTGGTTTGGGGGTGGTGGTTTGCTGTGTCTCCTCTCCCCCAACCCTGCCTTATTTTTCTTTTTTTTTTTTCAAGGCTCTGGAGGCTCACTCTTGCCGGGAATTCAGGAAACTGGAGTTCTGAACCAGAATCTGTTTCAGATCTTGAATATTCAGATTCAGCATTGCCAGAGTTTGGGATGATTTTTACTTTAGTTGAGTGCGTGGGATGATTCTTGTACCTTAAGACCAGTGATTGCATTAAGAAAATGTCAAATAACCTTTCAGCTCTATCTAATCAGTTTTCTGTATCAAAATGTGAACATGAAAATAAAAGTATTAAGCTCCAAACCTTTCCAGCCTGCTCAGGAAAGATTGCATGGCCTAAAGAGGAATTCTGCACCACAAAAAGCAGCTGTGTTTGAGGTCTGTAACGAGGCCTCATTTGGAACTATTTGAATCTAGGATGTAGATTGTTGGCCTCTCTCAGTGTACTGAGATCAGATTTTCTGATTCAGATGAGGAGAAATATTCCAATTTTTCTCTATACTCAGCAATGGTTGAACTAAAGTAATGGAAAACACTTGTCTGGTTTACAGGCTTCAGTGTAGTTTTTCAAGGTATAAAATAAGCTGAAATTAACTGGAAAATTTAGTTGGGCAAGAGAGGTCTGAGTGCCTGTACTGCTTGTATGCCAGTTTCATAGTGAAGCCACAAGTATTTTATTAAAATTAATACATTCAGAATCTATATAATCTATATATACACACAAAATATCTTCTAAAGTGAGAAGTTTGCTGTTGCAGTAGTAGCCACACACAAGATAGACTGGGCTTTGATACAACAGGAGTCCTTTTGGTGAGAGAGCAGTTCAGTGTTAGCAGGGAAGAGAAAAGCATGACCTTAGCCATGTGGCCTAAGAAGGGATTGAACTTTTTTTGGTGGCCATGGTGTACAAGGACACATGAATATAAAAGGTATCAGAAGCCACAAATGAGAAACCAGAAGACGAATTGTTCTAATAGGAAGGTTGGAAATCAATTCTCCAGGAAGACTGGAAATCTCCATTATTGCAAGTATTAAAGAACTTCTTGCACTGATGATTATAAAAAATGCACTACATAGAGTTGATTCTTAGTTCCTGAAGCTGTGTGGGTGACATAGTCATCCTGAGATATCTTTTGATTTTATTTTCTATATTTTTCATAATTATGTTATAGAAAGTGAATCGTTTTTTGACAGATAAATGTGAAGGCTTCTGTGTGTACAGGCAGAGAAACACAAAGAGTATGAAACATGAAGAGTGTTAATTGTTTAAAATTTAGAATGTAAGAAAAGTAAAACATCCCTCAAGATGACGATCAAATTAGTCTGTCTCTTCTGACACATACTGGTAGGAGGAAATATTAACAAAGGAACAACAGCAGCACCAGGGCTACTGAAAAGAGTTAAAAAAACATGGAAAGCTCCTGCTTTCACTCTGCTTGTACTGAAAATGAATGCCATGAGGAAAAGGGCAAAAAAACCCCTGTCTGCCACAGCTGTGTGCAGTTGTGAGTGAATGCCCAGAACTGGGCAGTTGTGCTGGTCTCTGGGGGCTGAGGGTGTGGGTTTCCATCCTGATGTTGGCACAGCCTGTGCCTGGCCTGGCCAAGGAAGCAGTTTTCAGAGCAGCATTGATCACAAGCTGTGCTACCACCAAAGTCATCTGACTCACACGTGATGTTTGTAGCTGAGCCCTGTACTGCACTGGGAAGGAGAGGGAGCCATGGTTTTTTGTTGTGGTTTTTTTTTTTTTTTAAAGTGTTTTTGTTTAGCTGTATTAATTCCTCCATGACCTTAGTGAAATGGAAAAGCCCTGCTTCCTGGGGCGAGAGCAGGCTCCCTGGAATTCTGCAATGTGACTCTGTGACTGGTGCATTGCCATTGTTTTTTTCTTAGATTCATCATAAAAACCATACCTGCAGAAATGTGTTGTCAAGGGGGATTTATTTTTTTCTCTCTCTGCCAAACATGAATGGGATCCCAAAAATTCATATGTTTTTAGCTTCTGGTGACAATGAAATTTCAAAGGAGGTGTTTTTACATTTTACAATACAGACAGAATTTCCAGCGTTTCCCATTGCTGCACCTGCCTCAAGATTATATCTTTCATCTTGCTGGTTTGGAAGTAGACAAAGAGTAGAGTTCTCCAGTTCAAGGGAGGTTTGATGCCTTCTTTAGTCTTTTTCCTGGTTGGAAACAGAAAGAGCTGTGGAAAGATGAACATTGGATCCATACAGCAATAAAACATCTGTAGCTGGACTTTAGAATCTCTGTCCAATCTCTTGGCCAAAGTATCTGAGGTTCTCCATCTTCTCTTCCCTCAACCATATCCTTGTCAACACTACAGCACTGATTTACAGGCTAAATTTTCTCTGCAGTGGCAAGACATGAACAGATTCTAATACTGTCTCCTTTTAGTATTTGATCACTCTTGAAAAGAGTATTTATTTGAGTCTAAGGGAGAGGCAGGCAAGGCTAACTGGTTTGATGGAAATTCAAACTCTATCTTTCCCAACTGAAATCTTGTTTTGCCTGAGCCTGATGTGAAACTAAATGGTGTCAGCTCAGTGATGAGGCCTCAGAGGGCTGGAACACCTCTCCTATGAAGACAGGCTGGGAGAGTCATGATTGTTCAGCCTGAAGAAGAGATGACTCCAGGGAGACCTTAAAGAAGCCTTCCAGTACCGACTGGTAGCCTACAAGAGAGGTGAGGGGGGACCCTTTATGAGAGATTGGAGCAACAGAATGAGGGGTAATGGCTTTAAAATGAAAGATGAGAGATTTAGATTAGATATCAGGAAGAAATTCTTTACTGTAAGGGTGGTGAGACACTGGAACAGGTTACCCAGAGAAGTTGTGGATGTCCCATCCCTGGAAGTGTTCAAGACAAGGCTGGATGGGAGCAGGATGTGTCTCTGCCCATGGCAGGGGAGTTGGAACTCAATAATCTTCAAAGTCCCTTCCAACATAAACCATTCTATGATTCTGTGCCTTTTGACAGCTATGGACCAGTGCTCTGTGCACTTTTTGCTCACTGTGTTGTGCCCTATGTGCCCCCAGTACAAGCCTGATTCTTAGGACATCTGCCTTTCTTTGCTGCGGGTGTTGGCCTGTGAATGCATTTGCATCCATAAATAAATAAATCAGTTCAGTGCAGCTGTTCCAAGCCTGATGTATGCAGGTGCCTTGGGCTAAATTTCACACATGAAAACTCCAGAACTTATCGGTGCCCTATGTAGAGCTTTGGTATAGCATCAGCTCCTTTCAGCTAAAGAAACTAGACTTACTAGAACAGCATGCATGTGTTCTTGCTTACCTTTGAACTCAAGGGTCAATTTTGATCAGATGATGATGGAAGAGGGGATATCTTAAATACATCAGTTTAACCTGTTTAGATAGTACAAGCAGACAGAAAGAATACAGGAAATTCCTTTCAAGATGTGAATCCACAGGCAACCCAACTACAATAATTCTGCCATGGAACTAGAATCATAGAAGCTCCTCTGTAAAGCATTTGGTGTTATGTCTTTTCTATGTTGTTTTGCATGGGGAAAAAAAGACTTTGCCCTAACTACGGAGCTTTTGTGATAAAAGTCAAAATTAACTCTAATTGTGAACTCTATAAAGATCTATAAAGACAGAAAGCAGGAATTTCTTCTATTTATTTATTTATTTCCTAATGTTCAGTTATAGACTATGGGAGCTGTTAAAGTTCAGCATATCTGAATTTCTGCCTTTGTGCTTCTGAAAATAATAATAAAATACAAAGTTGGTGTAGCTGAGTGTGACACCCAAAAATGCAGAAAAGAAAGAAATAGCTCTTCCGAAAGTCTACTGGACTCAGATTAATGTCAGATTCCCATAGTGTGTCCTTAGTAAAAGATAACACGAAAATTTGTACTTCTGCCTCTCATCCACAGTTGCAATAGTGGCACATTTTCATTTCCTTCTTTTCCCTCTTGGCTTGGAACACAAGAAGAAGGTCCTGTCTGGGATTTACTGGCAACTGTAAGATGTGAAAGTGTTTTAATTAGCTATTAAAATGCATACTAACATCAGGGCTTTAGCGGATGTGCTCTTGTGATGTGTAAATTCATTTCTAATGTGGACAATTAAGGCTGTTTTTTTTAAAAAAAGGGTCTGTGGAGCATTGCCTACTGAGTTGGCGGAATCTGCTTGGTCATCATACCATTTCAGCTTTCATGTTGCTGGACGCTTTTTACAGGGCTGAATCTGAATGACTGAAGTTACAGGGGAATTGCCCTCAAACCCTCTCATGATGTAAAGTTTCTGGGTTTTACTCCCTGACTCCATACTCAACCAGGTTACATGAGCTTCTAACCTAGGGTTTTTTTCCTCACAGGTGCCACAGATGAGGAAGAAAGGAAAAGATCAATCCAAGCTTGTTGGAGGTGACAGTAGCAGCCAGAGAAAGACGAAGATTGATTCAAACATTCCTTGCTTTTAAGTACTTCTGAACGACTGCTCAGCACACAGTGTTGATCTCTTCTTTCTGAAGTTTGTGATTGGGATAATGATTTAAGTAACAGCAGAACATACTTTGCATTTTCTCCACATCATCCAGCACTACTATCAAGATGGGCTACTTCAGCTTGATTTCTTTTTGGTTTTCCTTTGTTATTGGGCTTTAGAAATGATCCCTATAGAACAACCAAGCAATTTTTGTTGTCTTCATATTCCAGTGAAGTTGAAATTCCATATAGACCACTGAAAGCCATAGGCAAGGTCTGTCCTTAGGTAAACCTACCCTAGTTGACTCTACAAGCCGTTCTTTCCATATGAAAGTAGCTCTTGGAACAGAGAAACAACATACCTTCAAGAGTTTGATACATCAACTCATAAATGAATAATATAACTTTGATTGATGCTCCCTGAGAGAATGATTGGGTGGATTACAGCATAAACTATGTTTAATTAGGTTTGTATCCTCTCATGCTATTTAAAATTTCTTTACACTTCAGTGTTGCAAGAAAAACGCTCTACAATATTTCAGTAGCATGAAAAGCAAAGCATAATGTACAGAGCTTATAACAGAATGAAACCCAGTGCTACAACCAAACATATTGGTTTGGTTATTAGATTTGTTCCATTTTCCTATTCCCCCTTCTAGTGATGCATCCATTCTCAAAAGTCAATATTAATATTGTTTTAGATGAAGTGATACAGTTGTGCAACAGGATTATAGCCTTTTCAACAGAACTGGAATTTGCACTCTCATTCACATGCATGAAAACCTCAGAGATTTAATTTTCAGATCACATGTGTTTCTATTGATTGAAGTGTTCAGGGGTCAAAGAGTAATCTGCAATTTGTGCCTCCTGTGCCTGCATTAGAGGCCTGTGCATTGCAGAGAGGATAATGGGGGGTAAATAAATACAGCAGCTGGTGGCAAATTTGTGAGATTCTTCTCAGAGTTTCTTGTTTGGTTGGGGTCTTTTGTGGTGTGGTGGGGTTTTTTTTTTCCCTTTATCAGTTCCAACTCTGAAACTGGAAGATATCGATCGTTTCCAGGTAGGTAAGCTTACTGATTCCTTCAGAACTGTAAATGGTAAGGTAATAAAATTTTATGTTTAGATTGGTCATGTGTGAAGAAGTATATCAGTCAAGAAAATTAATTTCTTTCTCAACAGAAAGACTAAGTTACCCTCTGAGTCTTTAAATCTTATCTTTGCTATAGCAAAGATGCAGACCATAAAAGTTTAGGTTCTGTAGCTCTAATTGCCCATGCTGTGTACTCACCCCATCTCACATGTTTGAGTTGAGTCAGAAAGAGTCTGCTCCTTGCAATGGAGGAACTGAAGGGAAAATCTAGGTGATTCAGAGGTCATTTGTCTTCTCTCAAGCTGACTGCTGAACAAAGATATTAGCCTGTAGAACTGGCTGGATGTAATACTTTATTCCTGCCTATCTCCATATGATAATCTCCCTCCAATATCTTCTTCCCAAAACTAGACTTTTCCATTTAGGGTAATCACAGAACCTATTTTTTCTTTCGCCTTCTGTTTCAGTGATATGTTTTCATTCCTGTTACTCTTTATGTATACCCTGCTACTTAGTTCCACCCCAGCAATAGCTGCATTTCTGTTTCAATTAGGGCTTTGTATCATGTTTTTTCCAGTAATAGCTGAGTATCATTATTCCAGTGAATAATGTGACTCATTGGTTCTATGTTGTCTTTTCAGCCTTCTATTTGGTTTATATCTTATTGTATTATTCTGGTAGTGATTTGAAGGAAAAGGAAAACTTTTTTTTTTAATGATAGATATCCATGTGGCTCTCAATTTGTGTTAAAGAATTATAGTGTAAGACATTGAATGTGAAACTGGAGAAGAGGGGATTGTTTCTGGCAGTCTTCAGTTTCTAGTATAGTTCATTATGCAGTTTTGAGACAGGACCTAAAATAATTAAGTTATGTGCAACAGCAACCTTTGCCCTTTTGAAAGACTCTTTGCACTAGAGGAAATGCAACTGTAACTGTTTGTGTGTGACATCTGTTAGTTGCGTCTCTGTCTTGGAGCTAAAGTGATGGACTGAATTGTGACTTAAAAGGATCAAAACACAGGAATAGCTCCGTGATTTGCCAGGTGCTGAGAGAAAGCGGAGTTGGAGAAATATTTATTCCGAGTTGCAATTTTAATGTGTCCCTGGTATAAATTTGACTTGGAATATCAAAAAATAAACTAGCACATGGCAGCAAAGTTGCAATAACTTTAATAACAGGGACAACAATAATGAGTGGCAAATCTGGAAAAGTGTATGTCTTTGTAGATTTCTTCCCTGAAAAGAGGAAGTCTTTATGATTTGGGTATATTCCATTAATTTTGCTCTAGGAAATGAGGAGAAAGGAAGACTGAAAGGTGGTGGTGTACCTGGGGAGCAAATTGAACTGAATACTGGAGAAGACTAGAGCTGGAAGTCCCTGTCATAGAAGAGATAGAAGGTTCTGTGGCAGCTCTTTTTCTGCCAAAACAGAGCAATAGCCTCATTTCATATTTGAGAAAATGCATCTTCTTCATTTTCCAGATTTCAAAGTGATAGAGCTCTTGGAGTCAATGGAGCTTTGTTATTTCTTCAATGGGATAAGGAAGACTTAAAAGGAAAATGTTGCTGATGCTATCCTAGCCTTGGAACAGTGTAAATTGGGGTGGGATTCTTGAAGCATGAAACTACTTCCTTTTCCTGTCTCCCCAAAATTAGAACTAGCCTGGAGCAAAGAACATGTATGAGCTCTGACACTCCTTTAGAAATAGATTCCCCTTGCTTAGTGAAGAGGAGTCATTATGAATGGCTCCCACTGATGAATTTTTAACAAACTACACTCCAACCCTGGGAGACTGAAAAAAGCTTTTCATATCTTTCCATTCTTAGTCTTAAGTGGGAAGTAAATAAGTCCAGAGCCTATTTTTGGAATTAATTTCACTACATTTTTTCTTTATATTCTGAGTCACATCTTCATGAAAATGTGCTGTCATGGCATTCTAAGAGACTCTAGTGGCTTATCATATTTAATGCAGCTCCATCAAGGTTGTCACATGAACATAATCTTGTAAATGAAAGAGACAAGGCAAAGATATCAGTGTCAGATTTTGACATACCTTATGTCAACCTTTTTTGATTGACTTTCCTCCATGGAGGTCAAAGGCTGGACTATACTGCCAGATTAGCAAGGAACATCAACATTTTATTCATTTATTTATTTACAGAGATCAGCAGCAAATGAAAGGTTTCTTTAAAAATTGCTATAAAAATAATTTGAGTATACTTTTTTCATTGGTGTTTGAGTTTGGGAACCTCATTATGAGACACTAATGTAGGAATCTCAAGACATGGGGCATGTCCTACACAAAGATATTTTATCTCTGTATCAAAACATTTCTTTCCTATGTGCGAATAGAGTGCCGCAATAAGAAAATGCAAGAATTGTATTCCTCTGTAGTCCACAATAATTCTGCATTTGTCATCTCAGTTGTTTTTTTTTTTTCATTAGGAATATATATATATGCTATTTTTGCCAACATGATGACCAATCACATCTTATTCACTTCAGACTGGGGCTTGCATAATGAACGCTCACTTCATACTATTGTGTGCGTTTGTAGTACAATTTGTTTGTTTCTCTGGGAACAATGAACACAACTGGTCACTCTGACCTGTGATCTGGTGACCAGCTCTAATGAGGGAAAGTGCAGTTAAGAGTGATGGCGAGACCCCTGAGGTGCCCATCTGATTGAAAGATCACCTGCAAAGGTCAATACAGCTCTCATCCTGTAACCTGACATTATGGCTGCTGGCTTGCTGAATGATCAGGAAGTTTCTTTGATATATCAAAAAAGAATGCACTTAAAATACTTGATTTTATCTACACCGGTAAATACAATAAATTTCTTGCAATTATGTATGCAAGAAAATTGCATATGTATTGCATGTATAATGGTGAGAAAAGTCTCAGCTTGGAGTGGTACTATGAGCTGTTTCTGTAACTATTGACTTGTGTTGGCTTTCTTTTCTTTTTTTCCTCCCTAGGATAAATTTCATCCATGCTAAGAGAGGTTTTTAGGATCGCTTCCTGCGATGAGCAAGGGAAACAAGCGGTTGACTCAATATGAGTGATAAAGCAAGCTTCAATTTTATTACAATACACTCACACATTTATACTGTTACAGACAATTATTATGCCCACTCATCTTACAATCATTGGCTAAGTGCTAAGAGTTACATTATCATACTCCTCCTATTTGCGATTACTGCTATGAGCTTGGGTCCGGGTTCTCTATTGTTCTTCCACAGTGTGCTTCTTCAAAGTTGTTTATCTTGAGCTGT
>BJBW01006042.1:182481-259925 GCA_004320125.1 Scolopax mira | reverse complement strand
CTTGAAGAATGGGTTGGGATCTTCAAAAATCCTTTTCCTTTCTATCAGACAGGAAAATCAGCTTTCCCCTTGAGCTAACAAAACTTTGCCAATTTCTTTAAAAATTTCTTTAATTTATGCCATTTTCTCAAACCAAACTTATCATCACCTTGGACTTATTCCTGACAAGTGCAGAGATAGACCAATTTTTCCATAGTACATGGAAAAGAAGTCCCTGACACATTTCATTCATTTGTATTTCTTGTATTCAAATACCCCATCAAAAGTCAATCTAGGACAAAACATACAACTTTCTGTCTTTAAAAGAGAACACTTTTCTGAAATGATCCATTTCTTCTTCCCCTCACTTGCAAACTCCCCCCAGGACACAACAGCCTACTGGCGACGAAACCTTGTGTGTTTGGAAAGCCAGCTCTTCGCCCCTGAACATCAGAAGCAGCCAAGTAATGATCTGCTTCTGAAAGCAGAGCACTGGAGTGAAACCGAAACAGACTGGTCATGCTGGGAAGGTGCGGGGGTTTCTAACAGTGCCAGCTGTGGGGGGCTGTTACAGATGCTGAAGCTGCACCTGCGGACCCTAAGGCTGGTGCCCATGCAACCTCCTCAGGCAGTGAAACAAGCAATAAGCCCCACATAAGCTTTATACAGACTGGTCCTTCAGCACAAGACAGTTGGTTGAGCCAGCCGTGCAGCCAGCCTGAGTCTGGGAGCAGGCCAGCACCTCGCTGAGAGGCCAACAGAGAAGGTAAGGCAGACGGTTGTGGTTCTTCTTGGTCCGTTACCTGGTTGCATCCTGGCTCACCACACCACAAAGCACCTCACGTCAATTCTTACACGGACTAAAACAGCAGCTCCCTTTCAGGGAAGACATTGTCCCAATATATGTTTTAATTCCAGTAAAATCTTCGGATAGGACAACAAGCCTTTATGCCAAAGACCTGGCTGTAGCTTAAGGTATCTCAGAGCAGATGTCTACACACGGTGTATAGAGGTGCAATGAATTCCTAAGTTCCCACTACATGTAAAAGAGTCACAAGTTTAAAACAGTAAACGGAGTCTGAGAGCAACTCAGCTCACCTACTCAGGGTATCTTCATCTTTAATCTTGCTTAAGATCACATTAAAAAAAAACTTATTAACTAGCAGTTCAATGATAATTATTATTACGATTGATTGAAGTACAACAGATCAGAAAAATGAAAGAAAACCAAGCTGCTTGTGTTGAAAGGAGAAAAATTATCAGGTTTCATTTTTTCAGTCAAAATCAGTTGTTTGTGATGTTCTAATTAATACTTTTATGAAAGATTAAAATCACTGTCGGTATTTTCGCCTTTAATAAAATACTTAAGATTTCAGTAGCAGCTAAACTAATATTAATAATAATTTGAGAAATTTCATACTAATTTCAACACTTTTTATGAGTTGTTTCTTTTTCCCAAAGGAGGCTATTTTTCAATGACAGGATTCTTGAATGAGGAAAACATCACATACCGCATTTTCATTCTTCTCTTGGCTTTTGTCACCTGAACTCTGTCATGTGTGAAGAATACATTCTCAGGGGGATGTGGTTAATCAAAATGGAAGAGTTGTTGCAAAAGGTTTCTAAATAATTTCTATATAGTCACAGACTTGCTGTCATACCACAGTCATGTTATTCCTGCAATAGGAGAAATCATCTAATAGTTGATTGCCATTTTTCATGCACATTCTCTCAAGATATGAAGTTCACTTTGGGTTTTAAGCTGCTCAGTCTTATTATTAGCACCATTACAGCTTCTGACATTTGTTGAAATTGTCTCCACCTTACGTCCACTTGTTTCCTCAGCCATATTATACCCTCTCCTTCTACGCTGACTCTATACTTTTACATTTTACATTAAGAAAAAAAAATCCACTTCCAGCTATAATGATTCAAGCCTCTGTAATCTTGAACTAGTGAGGACTACACCCCTACACCACTGCCCCTTCATTGTCATTAAATTAGATTTAATTCTCTGATAAATTCACTAAAATGAAATGTGACAAGGTACACGGGCAATCAGGTACTTTTTAATTAGTTCTGCTTGTCAAGCAAATATATTGTAACGCAATCAACCGGATGTGTCAATTACATCTAAAGTGGTGCTTTTACCCTTGAAACCTTTTATTCTTATATAGCTCCAAGCTGTCATGTGATTACACTGTTCCAGACCCAGGCTTGAGCTCAAAGACAGCAAGTGACACTGAGGGGACAGACCAATAGGACAGGTTAACCATTTAGTCAGTTGTTATCCAAGATTCCCTGATTAATAAGGGGGAGGAGGGGGGAAGATACAGCTCGATATACCATCGGATTTACTGCAGCGATACCTGCCTGCGCAGGCTCAGCTCCTCTCCAGCAGCTTTCACCAGCTCTGTCTCAGCACAGCCCCTGAGTCTGCCCCCAGCATCCTGGCTCCTGGCAGGCACAGAGCACCAGACGGGCTCACAGAGCTCCCCAGCGCCCTGGACAAGCTGCCCAGCAACAGTAAGTACAGAAGCATCTCCAGGCATTCCCCAGAGCAGGACAGCACTGCCTGGTGAGCAGGATTGAGCCTGTAGGCCAACCATCAGCCATACGAGATCTAGGTCAACAGGAGAGTGTGTTGAAAAGGGCAGCTTTCTTTGTCTCTGCCTTTTTTCGTGTCTTTCATGTTGGATGTCTGAAAAATTCTTTTATCTTCCATTTGTTTGATATTAAAAAGCATCCTCTTTCCCACTAGCTCTGAATGCAATGGCACTTAATATTATCACTCAAAACCTCTTAACAAAAATTACAGAACCAAAACCTTAATCTTTGTAGTGATTTTACATGTCTCTGATGCATTACATTTCAGTTTGTGTTCAAGATGAATGCTTTATACAGATAAACATATTGTATAGCAAGACAGAGCTCAATTACCCTTTTTTGTAAGGCTCAAATATGTATTTACAAATGAAAACACGGTTCATGAGCTCTATCTTATCAGCAAAAATATGCAGGAATGTGCACCATGATGATAATAATTCTCACTGCTCCAAATCCCATTCAACCAAGGAGATCAAAGAGTTAGTGAAATAAATCTGACCCTTCAGCATTTATAAAAATGGTTTCCCATGATGCAGATTGTAGACTTACATGGTTTTTGAGACCCCTTCCACATTTAGTTAAAGCACCTGCATGAGTGTTTCCAGAATTAGGGCCTTTACTTCCCAGACAAACTCCTCCCTTGCATTAATACTCATGTTTTCATCATCCACATTAAAGAACTGAGTTTATGAATGACACCATACACTTCAGTGAGGTGGGCTGCCTGCACAGCCCAGGGCAGTCGTGACCAGAATAGAATCTCTCAGCTGTTGTACATCGTAGCTCTATAGCAATACAAGCGCCTGCCTGCACTGTCCCAACACCTGAGCTAGGTCACCTCGAGCCATTGCACTTCTGCAAGGTACCTGCTAAACCTTTCCTCTCTGGGAATCTCCAAAATACTCCCTGAAATTTAGTCAGGAAATAGGCCTAAGGCGGTTTTCTAAATGTCTTAATTCCATAATGAAACCTGTGACTAAGTCACCTGTGAGCATCTCCTGGTGGTGGATATTAATGCATACCTTTGTGAAGCAGTTGACTTTACAAATGACCACACCGTTAATAAAGATGTCTCAGAGGTTCTTCTCTTAAACTCTCAGCACAATCATTTTAAGGCAACTACAGCTTGTCTTCAGTGAAACATTTAGATGGCTTGGAAAATATTTGATGCTAATATCCTTACTGAAGAGGTATTCTCCCTACCAATTGTTTTTCTACTCTGTAGCTTTCTGTCTTTTTTCTACAGTTGCTGCAAACCTGATATCTAAGAGTTCAGGCTGGCCTGGAAAGGACACATTAGAGGCCAGAATACCCAGAGCTAGCAATTCTGAGCAAACCTGAGCATACTCTTCCTACTTAAGATTAAAATTTCTTACGAAGCTGTTTGGCTGCTCTGGAATCTCAGTGCTTCAGTAGCTAAACTGTTCCTCCTCATGGACGCCCATCTCATCTTGTGACAGTACTGCTTTTCATCTTGAGAAGAAATTCTGATTTCTCTTCCTTAAGTTTACCATCACCATGATGTGGTTTCATAGTGTTGCATTCCTTCTCCATTTTCAGTTTGCTCTTCCATTTGCTTTTCACATCATGTCTTTGCCATACCCTGATATTCTTAGATGTCCAGAGGAGTTTATTCTCGCTGAATCTGAGTGACTGGACAGGTTCTTAATAGCAGCAACTTCAATACTGCTTCTCTAAAATGATTGATCCCTTTTTGATCTTCCTCTCCAAAGAGACCTCTGTTGGGGATGTCTCTGGTCTTATAGTGATTTCTTATTGTTCTCACAACAGCTGATTGCTTCAGTTTGAGGGCATTTCCCAATTAACTTCCTTTAACCGTTTTTCGGTCCCTTATTCCCACTCCAGGAGAATTCCCTTCATTCATTTACCAGCTGAGCACCCTAATGTTATCTAAAAGCCTTACATAACTTTTGTTTTCCTAATTTAACATATTAGCATAATATAATTGAAATTGCTTGTGAAGTCCAGAAACATTAATTTCAAGGCATTGTTGATTGCATTGTTCTAATACTTGCAGTAATATCTCCATTGTATGATACTACGCCCCCCAGACAGAAGAATACATGCTTAATAAGCTTTGTTATCTCCTCTGAAGCTAATTATTTCTGTGGGCTTTGCTTCACAGTGTATTCTGGTTTTAAAAAGTTTCTTAAAGCATCCCTCTCCAGCACCATTTTTTACCAGCAGACAACATGCTGCTCTTCCTCACTCTATTTACTAAATAGCAATGCCTCTCCACAGCAGTCTTTCAGTGAAGTTCATCACCAACTTCATACTCTTAATAGACATTCAGTTCTTTTAAGATCATTTAACAGAGGAAGCAATGAAGCCTAGCCTTATTAATTCAAGTCTTGTGGTTGGATTCTCTAGCATATAATTAGGTGTGATTAAAGCTTTTCTCACAATCAGGACACTCTTAATAACTCTCTCTTGTGGATTCCTTAATGTCTCTAGAGGGTTGCAGGTTTTCTTGCAGAAAAGAGATTTTACAGGTCCATTTGAACTATCTATTTCCCCAATTTGATTAACATTATATGAACATATTACCTTTGCATCTACTAACACTCTGAAATTGGCTCATATGCTGATAAGTTATGAAGTGTGAAAGAGACAGCCAAAAAGGGAAACACAGGTAGAGACAGGCAGAGGAGAGAAAGTAATTACTTAAGCCTCATATCGTTTGGAAATGTCTAAAATATCTAATTCTGATACATATCTCTTTTCACCACACAGCAGTGTATGTACCTTTTGCACACCCTTAGAGAAACACAAGTTCAACCTTTCACCTTCCATGAAGAAATATGTCAGACAAAGCCAACCTCTGCACTGAAATGACCCCCTGCTTCACTTTTAATCCAATTTCAGACCTTGACTTTCTTCCACCAACTGTCTTGATTTTGTTCCTTCAAAACAATATTTCTCTTCTTGTCTCACCTACCAAGACTACATTCCCCAAGTGTCCAGATAAAATATTTTAAACAGGAGAATGACAGCTAAGAGTTTTTGCTAAAGAACAACCATTCCCCAACTGTTCACTCAAATACAAGCTGCTCACAGATAATCATGAAGCCAAACAGCCATTAAAAAACAATTTTTAGGCAGCCTACGATACTGCATATTTGGGCAGTGCTCTTGGAGACAGATCACCGGGTTAGATAGAGTTCTAGTCTAACCCAGTTTGATCCTTCTTATGTCCTCACTCAGAAGTGTCAAGGTGAGCTTTCCATGACACAGTCTGAAAACCAACTCACAGGTGCCAGGGCTTTTCATTCCCAGGCTAATGGCAGACCATGTTCACCGCCCAACTTCCAAAATCCCTTTCTTAGATGCTCCCCAATCTGCCTGCACTCTTCAGGCAACCCTGGTGGCACGCAACCCTTCCAGTCAGCCTCAGTTATGGCATCAGGTGGCAGGATGTCTAATGGCATCACTTCTCTCAAACCAAGTCTGCTGTGTGACTTAATTGAAAGCTTTTCTGGTTGTACCTGCACACAAGTGCCAAACAACATTCAGGGACACATAAGCCAACTACACACCTCAGAAGCAGCAGCTTGTGGATAGAGCTATCTCATACTACTACTGAGTGTCAGCACCATGACATTGTATGTGGAATCACAAGTAGATTTTTGGTGCCATGTTTCTCTGTAAAATGCAGACATGTTTCCATTAACTAATTTCAGACCCAGCATTAGCCTCTGGGAGCCACAAATGAGTGAAAGACACAGATCCTTCAGTCCTTTCTCATGAACATAAGAAGAATTGTCCTTTCTTGGGTGCATGCATCACCGCAGCTTTCAGCCCCATAGAAATGCTTCCCTTGCCTGCCCTTAAAAATGACAGGGAATATATCTCTGAAATCTGCCTTTTAGGAAATTATGCACCAAACCTTCAAAGGTAGGTACAGGCAGTAGGAATTAGACATATAAAGTTACTTTTTCCATAACATCCCAGGCTTTGTAATCTGATTTGTACTATTATAGTGTTAGACTGATCCCTGGTACCTTTCATCCCTCAGGCCAGATGCTGCACTCCCAGAACCTCCATAGCAAATTTCAGGAGTCATCTCATGCCAAGAGGCACTTAATATGAGACTACTCTCTCTGAAGGATAGATTTAACTAGTGCATACACTGGCTAGTTCCAGAGAACGGTCATGGACATACTTCACTAGTGAAATGCAGCTAAAGGTAAGTACAGACTTAAGCATTTAATACTATGTACTTATTTAAATTCTTGAACAAAGTCTTTTTCATGAACTAAAGGAGTATCACATCCCACCACCTGCAAAAAGGCATTGTCAAATTCTCTGGGGATAGTAATCATGTTACTCTGAAAGAGCTAAAAACTCATTTAGGAAAAATCTTTTGCTGTTACAGTTCAGTGCATGATCAATTTGGCAGCATTCTGGCAATTCACACTCACAATTCACAATTTACTGTGAATTTGGCCCCTTTTTAGCAGCAATTTCTTCTTAATGAAAACAAAATTTTACAACCAGTATTACATAAAATGTGAATATAATTTATGGCTAAATTTTGTCCTGTTTCATCACCTGCCCTCCCTTGATTACTATGAAAGTCCTCCTGCAGAGTTCAGCTGTGTAAGAGTGAATACAATCTGTTTCAGATATTTGGAAAATAGATAGCGCTTGATTAAAGAGTTCATTCATTATACCCTACCACAAAATATCTATTCAGGGATAGAATCATTTCCTCCTCAAAAAGGATATTTTCCATACAATTGAAATAGAAGGCAAGGTTCTGATAATATTTGAAATTATGGGCTGCATAGAACTGGAACTGATGATAGGTAAGAGAAATAATGAAAGAGAGCAGAACAAATTCTGCTCTTCTGATAAACATCAGCTGAAATTCCTTAAATGTGGGGACACATTTTAATGAGTCAAATGAGGACTGAATATCTTCATAGAAGCACAGGAGAAGGACACACCATGGCAGGTTGGATGCTCTGCATGAAAGGATCTTAATGAATCAAATTAACATTTGCGTGTTTGCAAATACAACTGAATGGAAGTTCAGAGCCCTTTGAAATTCACCTCTGTTTCACATATTGAACTTCACTTTTTAAAAGGAAGTTAGGAAGATAATTCATTAGCTAGGTAAAGGTGCCTCAAAAATATCATGACTTTAGATAAAAACCCTGAAAACTGCAGCTTACCTTGATATGAAAGATCTCAATATGGAAGGTCTTTTCCAACCTAAAAAATTATACGAGTCTACTGTTAGCACACACTAGAATATCCTGCAATTGCACAGGATCCATGTGTCTAAAAAAAAATTTACTGGAGAAAATCCATTCTGATTCTGAATTTATATAAAACTAATTTAATTGAATTTTGTTCTAAAATTATGCCAGCGTATCTTTTCGTCTTAGCTTTTGTTTTCTAAATTCTTTGGTGTTGATTTTCAATTGATATCTACCTACTTACATATTAAGCATATAATCTATGAGTAGAACCAAAACTGCACATTTATGGGTCCCCTGTTGGACAAAGCTCATAGTTCTGCAGGCATAAATTTTAATTTAATA
The DNA here is from genome assembly GCA_004320125.1 of Scolopax mira. Lineage (NCBI taxonomy): Eukaryota > Metazoa > Chordata > Aves > Charadriiformes > Scolopacidae > Scolopax > Scolopax mira. The sequence continues at coordinate 251,769 of BJBW01006042.1, read as the reverse complement.
GACACATAGCAAGAAAAAAGTCCCTGCCCATCTGTTTCATCCTTTAACTAAATATTTTGGAAGGAAGTAATTCACCTTGGCAAGATCCCACAGTAAATTATGAGTAGAATAAATAAGCCTCCATGCATTTCTGTTTGTGCTTACATTGTCTCTCAAGTCCGGATGATGTATATTCATCTTATTTAAAATATTTTTCACAGCCACTGTTCTAAAAGGCTGATTCTTTTCACAGATTTTGTTATAGAATCAAAAGCATTTTTTTTCACAGAGAGAACTTAAGAACTGAATGTGGTACCTGTTGGTAAATCATATTTAACTCTGCCAAATAGAAAGCCAGAAGCCACACAGGAAAGGTGTCCTCATACTCCAAAGTGGGAGAAAAACCAGATAAACCTGGTTTCCCCCAATTATTTGCCTTGAGTCTTCCTTGCTGCAAAGTAACTTTTCTCTTGCCTCTGATAACTACGGAGAATATCCTTGTACTGACATTTTAGTAGCCACTGACTGCTGCCATGTTCCCATCTGGTCTCTTTTCTACATTAAACCATAGAATAATACGCCCAACTGCTTCAGCAGTGCTTTTTTCTTTCATTTCAGTGGTCTTTCTCCAGTTCATTATTGTTCCTTTTTTAAACGTGTTGCTCAAGTTCCAGTTTTTCACCAGCACTTAAGGGAGGAAGCAATTGTTTCATTTATACACTGGTCCTGCTAATATATCACAGAATGAGATACACTATTTTATGTTACAATGTCCCAGCAGGGATTCATGTTCCATTTGTGATCTGCTACAGCTCTCACAGCCTTCACCGCAGTATCTCGAACAACTCAGTTATTACTCATTTTGTGCTTACACCTTTGATTTTGCCTTCCTAAATGTTGAACTTTACACTTCTGTTTAGCAAAGTTTGTATCCTCGATTTTAGATTATTTTTTCAATTTATCAAGAACCTTTGAATGCTGATCTTTCTAATTCTTCCAAAGTGCTTTTAAACTATCCAGCTTGGCATTATCTAAAATTTTAATAAGTTTATTCTTTATTCTCTTATACCGATCATTAATGAGGATGTTTTAAGAGCATCAGAAAAAGGCTGAGGAACCCAACATGAACTGTCCTCCCAGACTAAAAATCTCATTCTCTATGTTGTCTTTCTTTATCGCTTGATGTGGTGAACACTTGACAATTAAATATGCATTCCATGACAGTGTGAAATTAACACGCTGCTCCACAAAACTTAGCAGCTAGGACAGACAAAAATTAATGCAATCTGGCCTCTATCTTTGGTTACATTATTATTTATTGCTGTGTTACTAAATTCAGCAGATCTTCACTGATAAAATTCAAATGCAGCTGAAACTGGAAAGCTACTATCATCATTTTCTCTTTGAAGTTATTTGTCTCATAATAGGACAAGCTGGACTCAATGCTGTATTCATCCTGTACATCCATCAAAGGGTCTATCCTATGAATCAATGAATATTCTGGCTCTGATTCAGCCCAGGAGATGGGGATAGGAATTCAGTAACTCTGTGTGGTGGGAGGGGTGAAACAGAACTGTCACCTATCGCCTGTAATAGCAGCAAAACATGAGACAGGACAATTTAGGGGCTTCTCATTGCTGCTTTAGGAGAACTATAAGCAGAAGGAAGCAACACTGGGGAATCAGTATTTATGGGTAAAAGGCAGGAGTGAAAATCATTAAAAGTTATAGAACCTGGACAGATTCAAACAGAAGCATCTAACAGGGAAGTGTAAACCAGCAAAACCTTTTTTAAAAATGAAAATTTATGATCCACAAAATTTGCTAGGCTCAAATGATCAATTCAGCTAGGAAAAAAAAAAAAACACCAAGGACTTAAGTAAAAAAATACATGTTTCAAGAATAAAAACATGGTTTTTTATCCCACTGTCCAAAAAGAAATATTGCATCTTTGTTAAACTATTTCCATTTCTTTTAAAGTAATAAATAATATAGGGCCAGTATCTTTACTATTTCCCATATTTGCTCTGCATTCAAAATTTCTAGGGGATTTAAATATCATCTATTACTAAAAATCAAAGATATTTTTAAAAGTTCTGTGTCTTACAAAAGCAATGTAAAAACTCAACAACTGCATAGATATGAGCAAGCCTGAAAATATCACTTTTTCTGAAAGCCTTACAACTTTCCTGTTAGTCGCAGCAAGAAGCTGACTATTCCAGCCCATCCCCGGTTTATCTAATGCAAATCTGACTGCCTCTCATCTCAAAAGACAGCAACAAACTTGGGTGGAAATATCATTACACAAACTGATTTGGCTTAGAAGAAGAGCCAGAAAAAAAAAAAAAAAGAAAGAAAAAAAGGAAGTAATTTGGAAATTTAAAAGGAACAGTGGTCTCCCTACTGGAATGTTTAATTAGGAACTAGATTTTTGGTAGAGTTGCTTCATCTCACCTAACTTTAGCCATCCAAAGGCTGGGCATGCAGCTTTATGTGTAAGCCCTGCTGCCTAGGCTTTCTCCTTTCAAATATTGCTAAGGAATGATTAATAAGATCTGTATTTTAAATATGTAGGATGAATATAGACTTGAAGATGCCCATCTCTTTCCACTGACTGTAAATGAAGTTTAGATGAACAGCTGAAATCTAAATATATAAATTCTGGACAGTTAAATTAGATGAAGCAAATCCTACCTTAAGAAGTCCAGGATGAAATACCATCATTTTGATTTGCACAGACTTTTCAGTGGTAAGTGATCAAAGAACTGTTGTAGTGTGCAGAGAGGATTAATGAGTGGAAGGGGAGGGAAAGGGATTATCATGTGAGTAAAACATAGAGTAAATTGGAGAGGAAGATTTTCTACAGGAATGTTAATTTTCTGGAGCAAGGTGTAGAATCAAGATGCAAACACCTCTCTGCTTACTAGTTTTGAAGGATAGAAGTGTAATGACTAGTTGCATCTGAGGGTTATTTGGAAAGCAAGAGAATCCACAATTACTATATAACATTTAAGATAAGGTTGCAGTCTGAGAAGATATTGTAAAATAAATTTTTTTAAAAAATAGCTCTGAGGGTGCCAGAGCAGTGGAACAGGCTGCCCAGAGAGGTTGTGGAGTCTCCTTCTCCAGAGATATTCAGACCCCTCCTGGATGAGTTCCTGCCCAATCTGCACTGGATGAACCTGCTTTAGCAGAGGGGTTGGATTAGATGATCTCCAAAGGTCTTTTCCAACCCCTACCACTCTGTGATTCTGTGCAAATGAAACATTTTATGTATGTTTCACCTTGACACTGTATCTTGTTCTCAGTCAAATGGGGCTGGGGTTTCACTTTGGATCTCAGATTGACAAATGCAACATGGGATTTGAAAGTCAAAGTGTGTTATTACTAGATATAGTACAATACCTGCAGAAAGGCATTGTGCTAACTAAAGTACACTGCTTCTGGTGTCTGGAACCAGTTAAATATCTCTCCAGGGACCTGCACTGAGTTTTAGAGCACTGACTTCTTCCTTTTCCTCTATCATCAGTGATAAAAGCCAACCTAGAGTTATTATCCAACTTCTGTGTTTATGTTCTTATCAATAACCACTGAGTTTTCAGAACCTACATTCAGCTAAATTAATGGTGATGAAAAGGAAACATCGTTGTGTTGCTGTACCACTTCTGGTGAGATAAAGTCAGGTTTTTTGTATTGGCCTTACCTTTAAAAAGTATTTGAGATACAAAGCCAAATGGGTGCAAATCCATCCACAATTTGTATATTTCCTCCAGACTTACAAAAATGCAAACAGCTGCAAGCCATACAGAACAGGCCCATTTTGAAAAGCTATTTAAAAAGTACAAGTGATAATATCCTTTATATGGCATATGAGGCAATAAACACATAGCAGTTGATTTTTGTATACTTCACTTTTAAATTGTGAAGCACTCTCCCTGCAGAGATGATTTCCATTTCATTCTCTGTGCTCAGAAATCTATGTGAAGCTATGCTGTCTGATGGGCACTTGGCTTTTATTTTTGATTCTTGTTTTCTTTTTAACTTAAAATAAAGGTAATCAATGGGGAAAGCCATTATATAGGAAAGCAACATTCCAACTGCATTAAAATGAATAATACTATAATAGCTGTTTAACTCTTTTGGTTGAAAAGAAGCAGTTATAACTGCTTCTAACATAAATTATTTTTGCTTTAGCAGCATTTAAAATTTATTCTTATTTTAAAGGTGGATTTATGAATAAAACATCAGAGTTCTAAAAACAACCTGGCTTTGCAGTGGTGTGAATGGAGAGCAAGAACACCATGTTAATCAGTATCTTAGAATTTCACCTGCCATTCGATGGTCAGAAGCATTACAGCTGGTGTAACATTTGAATCACCTTAACAGTTTAAAGTACAGAGATTGTTCATGGTCCCATTTAATTTCAAAATTGTATGTTGTTACTAGGAGTAGTTAAAAATGGATTGTTAGGAAGGCAAGTGATATTAAGTTACTGTTAATATAGAAATCACAAAAACCACTACCCATGCTCTTTCAAAAGAATCACTAACTCTAGAAACAGAGAAGGATTAGGGCTAATATGTAGTTTCTTTTCTCTTCTCTTCCTGGAAGACAGGAAGACATTGTGGTTTCTATTTATTTGATCTTGGAGAAGCCTGAGTGCTCTCAGCTTTGATTGATTTTGAGATGACATACAGACATCCAACAGCTCACAAGATTAAATCCTTGCTAGCATGTGGAAATAAATCCCTCCATCACTCTGCTACACATGTGCCGGTGAGGGTGGAGAAAGGTGCAGGTTGTAATAACCTGTATTGAAGGCTCAGGATTTCTGAACTCTACCGAAAGAATATGGAGGCAATCCGAGGTACAAAAGCTTACTTCTCAGGGGACCCTTCTATGGTCATGAAGAGACCATATGTCTGCACCAACACCCCCAGAACCTGTGGGAAGGTCCAAACAGTGAAAAGAAAAGGCTAACGCAAGGAGAAAACTCAACAAGGCCTCATTTTGTCTTCCTCAGCTTATATATATTACAGTGTTATATACCTTGTGGGAGAGTCTAAACAGATCTCCTGTCTACACAGGATTTCATTTAGATTAATCCCTGGACATTGGAGTGTGTGACAAAAAGTGAAGTCGCAGAAAACATTCAGATCTTCTTTGCAAATGCTCCTTTTAAGCACTGGCAGGAAAATCCAAGGAGATGCAGAGTGAAATAGCTCCCAATTCTGAAAACACCATCACAGTTAATTGGAAAATTGTGTACCAGAACAATCCAGGGGCTACCGAGCAGGGGAAATTAATTTCTATTTAATGCAGCAGTTTTCTCTTCAGGTAAAGTCACCACAGAGGCACAGACACCCCCCAAAGCTGTGGTGAGGCACCACTTCTCTGCTGCAGTCAGGTTGGGTAGTAGGAAGAGCAGCAGGAGAGTCACTGGGCAGACCCTGCTCTGAGTTAGAGCCAGCTTCAGATTTCAGCTCCCAGCTTCCAGGTGAGGGGTGTGCTGCCATTCAGGTTGTGCCTGCAGGTGAGGCAGGATCCTATCCCAAAATTGCGTATCCTCATACAACCTTTCTACTCACCAACAAACAGGTCAATCACAGATTCCTCCCGACCCCTCCTCCCATCAAGGAGTGTTTCCATTCATTGACAAAAGTTCATCCCTTTGTCCTCAAATCCTCCCTCCTATCCTTTTCTGAATTCGTGTGTGCTGTGTCCTTGTGGCAGCGGACCTCAGGGTTTCTGTCGGATTACCATGGACTCCATTGCTCAGTGAGGGACTTCTGTGATGGACAATTTCAAGGCCAAACAGAGCGAAGGAGAAGGAAAAGGAGGAGGAACTGTCATGCTCACTCAAATATGAGATGCTTTTATACGCCCTCTCTGTTTTCAATCTTGCTTCAACACAGTGAAGAGATCAAGCGTGAGAACAGGAACAACAGAAGAAAACTGTATTCAATAAAAGAAATGCCTCCACACCAAGAGGAACTTTTACTTAGTAGCTAATTTTTACCTGACACTTTCACTGATTTGTTTTTGCCAAATATAACCCAACTAGGAAACTAAATCTCTCATTTGGCATCAAACTTTGCATTGGCTTTGTTTCCAGTGAGAAATGTGAACAATGCTCATTTTAGTTGAATCCACGTGCATCTTCTTTTCCTCCTCTTTTTTTTCCCCCTAACGGTTACTTTTTCATTTTGGCTACTGAACCAAAAAATCAATTATTCTTACAGCCCAAGCCGAGTTCAACAGTTGTAATTAACAAATGCAGTAGTTCATTTGAACATATCCAAATTCTTCACCTACATTTCAGAAATGCAAAAGCTTTCTTTGTGGAAAGCATGTATCGTACAAGTTAATATTTAACAGATCCTTTATTGTGCAAGCACATATAAAGGTTTATCTTGAAAAATACAAATCCCCCAAAAGTCCCCCAAATCTGTCTCATGCAAAAAATCCTTATATACATGTACTTCCTATTTGCCATTAAAATAAAATTCTCAGATCACCACTATTACAGTCAGACAAAGTGCTTAGTTCCACAAAGACTAAAGGCAAAAAGGGACTGTGACAACAAAGGCAAAAAAGGGTAAGCACACACACTATGTATTTTTTACCACAGTTTTGTTTACTGCTTTGTTGATTATCAGTGTCAAACAGCTACACAGGGAGCCCCTGGCTCGTTTCCTTTTTCATTCTCTGTGATGCTTTAATATAGGAATATCACTGTGGAGCTTCCTCAGCTGGACTTGTGCCTCTCAAGGATGAAATAGTAAGATCACTTCAAGAATTAAATGTTCTGTTACATGGAGATATTGTAGGATGCCCTAAGCTCCACATCTTCCATGTAGGTTCCTCCAAGGCATAGTCCCGTGTCCAGGAATACAAATTAATAAGAAGTTTCACTTAATCACAAGAAAAAAAGTTATAACCAAAAGCAGCCGTCTACCTTCACCACTGCAGTGATAGCTTTGTAAACATTTTACTCTTAGTGTTGTATATGCAAGCAGTTAATTCATTTAATTTGGGACCTTTTAATGTTTCAAAGTTAAGCAGATGCTTAATTGCAATACTCAGAACAGTAACAATGCCTAAAGTTAATGGCCCCTGAATGTTTTTATTATAATCCTTATTTTGTGTAAGTTTATTCTTCCCATGTATGATTTATAGCTGGTGGTTTCTTTTAAAGCCAGCAATTTATAGATTATGAAGCCAAACTGTTGTGTCCTATTTCTTCAAGTAATGAGTGGACTAAGTCAAGCAAATGTTAGTTATACACAGCAAAGAATTTAATTGGAGTTATCAGAAAGTTCTTTGTCTCCGTGGCCATCTCACTCACAGTGCAGGTATGTTTTGTGGCACCTTTTTTAGCCCTGACCCCTCATTGTCCAAACTGGGAAACGTGGGAAAGGTGCACCAGGGGTCTTCTTCCACTCATTAGTGCAAACTTTCTTATCATGGAAACGAAGGTTAGGCAGGTGTATGAGGATGGTTCATGCCTGTCTCCTTTTCCAACAGGGAGTGAGGTTGAGGCTTGGATGTGCATCTGCTTTTAGGAGCTGTGAACCTGTCCCAGATCACTCAATATTGACACAATGAAGTGTCAGTTATTTTGGTAAGGGAGAGCAGTGGAGATTCTCTGGCACAGCCTGTCTCTTATCCCCCAACCACATTTCATGCCGACTTGGTTTTTAACAGGTTCTGTGAAACCTCAATGTATTGCATAATTGTGTTAATGATAATGCAAAAATTAAACCATGCCAATTCTGAATTCAGGATCTAGACTAATACTTAATGGCTTATAAGCTTTGACATTTCATAGGACTTCTGGGACACTTATGAAATACCCATCTTCATTTGTGAAACTCAGCTGAATATTTTACTGCTATTCTGCATTAACATTTGGTACCATTTGAAGGTTTCCTCAAAGGATTTCAAAGGATTTCTGGTAGGCTGCACATTTAATTCTTCCTCCCCCATCCTTGTGTTTTATAACTGTAGTATGGAAAGGCAGCTTACAACCAAGGAAAGGTTTACACTAAAGACACAGTCATCATAAAAAAGTAATGAGCTAAAATTCGGAATTCCTTACTGGATAGAATCAAGTGCCTATAGCCACTAAGTAATTACTCCAAGACATTAAGCCAAGCCTTCTAAGAGCTCTTTCTTGCAGCAGCTGCTAAATGAATAATATCACATTGGTAGATTTCACAAGAGAATCTGCTAAATAAAGGAAGTTCAGTGTATATGCAAAGTTTAAATTCCGCACAATTTGTTTTAGAATCAACATACTATATTGCATATTTCATGGTTCCAAAAGGAGTGCAGCATTCATTAAGAAAATACAGATGGTCTTCAGATAGCTAACAAGATTTCACACTCACTTCATTTCTCCCTGCTGTGAAACCTAGAGAGAAAATAATGGTAACAATGAACTCACTATGGCTGAACTGCAAGGCTCATTTCTGCCAAAATATTATCAGAATCCTGAACTGGTGTTAGCAGTCAAATTCCACCAAGTTTAACAGAACTAAGCTATTTATGGCACTTTGAAATGTGTTCCCTCTTCTCTCTAACAATATTGTTCCCACTTTAAGAAAATCCAGCATTTTTTAAGGGCGAGACTGTCAATTTATGACAAGCCCTGCATAGCCAGCAGCGTGTAGTTGTTGCCCCAGGAGCACAGAAACCTGAATCTTGAGAATTCAATCCTTGGTGGTTGCTTTGCTTCAGAAAAAAACAGTCACAGAGGATATTTTAAAAAAAAAATAAACGTCATTGATGAAACATGCAGGGTTATTATATGACTAAGAGAATAAGTACTGCTTTTGATCTTTTCATCATTTTCTTTTTTTTTTTTTCCATGTTTCTTTTTGAATGATTAGTTTGGATGGCTTGAATGTGAAGATAACTATAAAAATGGCACTCATAAGTCTTCTTAGAACTCCTAAAAATCTTTGAAGTTTTCTATTCTTTGTCTGGTATATCAAAATGCAGCGTGACCTGAATGATTGACTTCTAGTCTAAATTACTCATGTGGGCTTCCAACACCAACGTCGCTAAAACCTTTAGACCTCATCATGCTACAGTCTAGTCTACTTACACACTTTGTTCTGGCCTAGATGTAAGAAAAAACCTTTCAAAGAATAAAACATCCCATCATTTGTAGCCATGTCAGGCAGTCATATTATTGATTTTTTTTTCTTTTCTCAAAAAGCCATGACAGATAGCATGCCTTTCTTAAAAGGGAATTGAGACACAGAATGAAGCCAGAACTGCCATTGGAGATCCGGTATTTTAAAGTGAACCTGTCATGAATTCTAACTGTGGCTAAATGGAATCACCCTCAGCCTCTCCTGCTTATGAGCAGCTCTGCTTACCTAGCAAATTGCTTAACTATGCTCAACAGGACTGTAGGCTTTTTCAGTCATTTATCTCTCCATTCAAAATACACAGTCACCTTGTTATTGAAGTAAACGTTTTTCTAAAATCAACCAAAATTCTAAAAACAAAATAGTTTAATCTTAATAAATCCAGATAAAGCAGAGTAGCTTTCAGAAATTACCCTATGAATAATGACATTGAAATGACCTGGAATAAAGCAAGTCAAGTCAATAATGTTTTCAAGAGGAACTTTACATTACTGTAATTTCCACTGATGTGAAAGGAAAACCAAACCAAAATTAAATAACAAAAAATAAAATAAATAATAAAATAAAATAATAAAATTAAATTAAATTAAATTTAAAAATAAAATCAAATAAGTAAAATAAAATAAAATAAAATAATAAAATAATAAAATAAAATAATAAAATAAAATGTGTTCCTGGTTTTGCAGTCTTTTAACACAAAAAGTGCATTGAAGTGCAGGCTACATTGACCAAGTTTTGGAAAGACAATGAGGTTAAAGATCATGGATATATGTGTCAATAAATAATAAAGCAAGCTATGAACCTCTTTTGTAGGAGTCAGTTTTTCTGCTATGATATCATTTGTGCATTTTTATTAGGGCAGTAATCATGTTACTGGCACTAGATTTAAAATGCTATATGCTTCATGACTAATTATTTTTAATTATAATTAACTAAATAAATATCAAGTTAAATTTAATAGTTTGCACAACCATAGCACTAAATATCTGGATTAAATAGCTAACATTGTGAGCATGAAATTTTAAGCTTCTGATAGAGAAGAAATATATGCAAACCTTATTCATGCACCCTCAGTTTTACATGTGTGCGAATATCACATACTACATGTGCTGTTTTACCTTCTCATTTTTTGTATACACATAACTCCCATTCTCCACTATGAATAGACTATAGCTTGAAATAATTATGTTCAAGAGGCTGTAATATTAGTCTGTTCATCACTACGTTATTTTTGTCAAAAGCACACAAATTGAAACCGAGCAGTCCTGAATTGCTCAGGATGACTCATGACAGTGTGAAACTAAACTATATTTTCCTCATCTATAGAAATGGGAGTAGTGATATTTACAATGTCTGTTATTTTTTACAAAGTGTTATGGAGACTAAAGGTGTAGTCTCACTCTTAACTCCTGCTACGCCATAAAAGTAATTTACAGTTTCTTTCTGTGGAGCAGTGTGTCCCACAAGGACAAAGCTTTGAGTGTCAAAGTGCTCTGCTGATCCAGCCCTTAACAGCATTGTTAGGTTAATAAGTGTGTGATGCTGCTGGTACAAACGAGAGCACAATCTTTGGCAACAATATTTTCCTGAGTGTCACCACATACATATTTTTTCCTTGTATGAATGTTGCCTTCCAGTGTGATTCAATTCTGTTGCTGTGCTTTTGTTTCAATTTTTCAGAAGCATCAAAATCAGGGCACATAAATCGGTGTCAAGAACATACAATGAATGTAATTCTAATGTCTTTCAGCTCCAGAAACAAAAAGTCTCCAAAAACACTTTAAGTGAAAAACTTCCTGTAATTGTATGTAAAAGCTGTCTCTTATGCTGCCTGTAGAAAAGCCACCAGAAGGCTATATAGCATTTTCAAGCACATATCCTTAATTGCAACACATTACACAGTGTAAGACACAGTGGCAGCACTGGCAGTAGCTGCACCATCTTCTCAGAAATCATGTAGGCTGTCTCTTTGTGCCAGCAGATGGTATTTTTATGACCCATAGTTTTCAGGAAGTCTAGATGAGAAAATTGAAACCAAGCAAAATTAGGAATATAATTTTTAATGTGAAGAATTCCAAAACACTGTAACCAAATTGTTCCAATCTTAATATAAGTCTTAAAGTCTCTAGAATCATGAACGAAGTGTTCTGGTTTTCAGAGATACTCAGCAATAGCAATTGCTCTTAAAGTTTAGTTCCATCTGGAAATCCTACCAGTTTACATAGATGTCCATCCAAATAGAACACGGGCAAAATAACTTGAAGGGGAAAAGTGTTGTGTGTTACTGCAAAACAAAAGCCTGTATAAGAGTCTGAAAACACACGTATCACTTCCTGGTGCTCACTTCACCTGGTGCTGAGTTCCAGCAAGTGTTTTCCCATCAAGTGATGTGATCTCACATCAGTTCCATAGTATTGGCTTAAGATATGAACAACAGGTCATATTAGAATATTTCACCTTCACAAGTATGGATTTAATCAATCAACAATGCCAAAACATATGCCTGCCTTCATTTTTAACTTGACCCAGCCTATACACCTAATCATATTTCATTTTTAACTGATAACTTGAAAATGAGTTATATGCTTCAAAATTATTTTTTTCCTAACATTCAAAGATGACCAACTGAGTTGACCTGTGATAAACAGCAAAAAAGTTAAAAGTAGCAAGTTCATTATCAGTGTGTGAATATGCTGGTTCATACAGTACATCATTTGATAAATGCCTTCCTCAAAACACACAAATACAGATGCACCATCCTACCCTCAGTTCTGCTCTTTGAACTGCTGTAACTCTACCATAACTCCTCAATCAGCAATCCCTTTAGAGTTGTATCAGTACAGCTAAAGGCCAAATATGGCCACCCTAAATGAATATTTGATATGGTCCTCCAAAACTTCACTCAGAAAACAAAATAATGTACAACTTTTACCCCTTGATCAGCTTATGATAAATAAAACAAAGTGAAGAAGTAATTCCCAAACACAAGGACTCCTAAAGAAACTGTCATTCTGATTAATCCGAAACTACTTTTTGAGTAAACAAGTGTTTATATTTAAAAGCCACAATGTGATTTCAAAGAATTCCTTCTATTCCACTCATTGCTCATGGTTATAGGTAATTGGAAGCTACTTTCTCACTCTATTAATGATTAATGAGTGGCATTTTGGTTTTTTAAACATAACATTCTTTAGTCCAATGTAGAAAGGCAGCAGAAATTAGTGGCTGAATAACTTAGATTTTCAGAGCAGAGAATAATTAAAATGGTGAAAGGCAAAGGAGAGAGCATACAACAAACCTTATATGAACAAATCCTCCACTGAGAGCTAGGAGAGTTTGGGATCACAAACAGTAAGTAAAATAAATTAATTTTGGTTTAACTTGAGCAAAGTTATTGATTTTGTACAAGGATTTGATCCACCTTGTTAGCTGCCAGTATGAAAAATGAATCTCATTTGACAGGAGAGCATTGAATGTGGAGATTGCAAGAATCAGAGTTGAAAAAGTGCGTGAAGGCACTCTGTATTCATACATTCAGAATTGCTTGGGGTGGGGGGAAGGGTGTTCTTTCATTCTTTCTTTTTTAAAAAATATGAAACCATGAATATCCATACAAAGTTTAACTTTCTTGCCCAGCACTGTACCTCCTTTCATGCTGTCAGCACAAAAATTATGACCTACCCATGTGTTTGAATAGATGTCTTCATAAACTACTCAGAGGACAATGAATAATACCATTCACATAGCTACTTCCATATACTACAACCAGACTGGAGAAAATGCTCAAAAGATGTGCCCAAGAAAAAGAGAAAATTAAGAAAAATACAAGTTTAAACCAGCAAAATTTGAAGTGAACTATACTAAGGTGAAGCTTCAGGCATGACATCACTTCTAGCTGGCTCTGGCAAATGACAGTCCTCTCTAAGCTTTGTTTTTGCACTTATTGAAAGCAGGAGATTTGAGATCTGGAATTTCAGTTCCCAAAGATCAAGCAAGTTTAGGAGTAGCCAGCCATATGACACAGATCCAGGTTTGGATTATCCGTACATCTCATACTTGCCCTGCAGTGGCCCTGGATGATGTAGATTTCAAAGAGACATCAGCAACATTAAGTTGCTATAGAGATATGATCAGTGATGAAGATATTTGCATTTCTTTTTCAGGATTCCTCAGTCTCTGTTGCCTTGCACTGTGTGCAGTCACCCAAATTTCACCTGTGCGGAGCATTATGGAAGTGTCTATATATGCAAAGCACTGCCAGAACATACCACTTGTAACTCAGTTTTTAAAACAAGTCAGGGAGTGGGAGGAAGTCTTACAAGGTTTCAGACACTATTACAGACCTTGCCACTTTAGTTCGTAAGTTTTCATTTGATCCAAGTCAAAGATTTGCTCTGTGCTGCTATTGTATTAATTTTCAAGGGTTTTTTCAGGGCAGACAAAGTCTATTTGTTCTTCTCCCAAAGAAGAATAACATGTGGATTAATGATTGGATATTATCACCTTGCAAATATTAGTGATAGCTGATGGTCCCAGAGAAATTACTGTAAGGCAGATATTCTTATCACAAACATGTTCCCACATCAATTCTGTTTCACCAACAACTGAAAACAAGAGAGACAAGCTTTTCCTCTCAACTCCACAAGCAATCTCTGCTTTCCAATGCTAGGTAACAGGCCACCACCCAGGATCTCACATACAAAGCAGCTGTACTGTGCCAATGCGAACCAAAAATCCCTCTCACAAGAAAATGGAGCAGATCCAAGGTGTAGGCAAAGGCGGCAGATGCCCTGGGCAGGATACTTCACAGAATCACAGAATATTCATGGTTGGAAGGGACCTTTGAGATCGAGTCCAACCACACACAAAAAAAAAAGAAAACACACACCACACCCACCCACAAACCATCAATGTTGGGCACTAGAGTGCCATGTCTACACATTTCTTAAATACCTCCATGGGCAGGCCTGACCACTTTCTCAGTAAATTCTTCCTAATATCTAACCTAAACCTCCCTTGCTGCAACTTCAGACCATTTCCTCTGGTCCTGTCGTTATTTACTTGAGAGAAAAGGCCAACACTCACCTCTCTACACCCTCCTTTCAGTAGTTGTAGAGGGCAATGAGGTCCGCCCTCAGCCTCCTCTTCTCCAAACTAAACAAACAAACTAAATTTCTGAGGAGGATGAGCTGGATAAGGTTCACTGCTCAGGTAACTGTTTCAGAGCCCTGAAAAATCAGCTAGCTTTGCCACTGCCACCCAGGAGAGACTGAAAGGTAAAGGCCACTTCTTGGTGCTTCAACCCCCTTGGTGCTTCAAACCCTGTGCTCTGCCATTGCCATTCCTCTTGTCACAACTGAAACAGCCAGCCGGTTTCCCTAAGATTTCTCCCTTAGCTCCTCATCCATCTCTGTTCCCTTTCTTCTGATCCTCCTGTTCTTCTGACTGGGCTAATCCAGGGTAAATCAAAACCTGAACTACCATTTTAGAGCAGAATATTAAATTTTGCCAACGTGGCTGAAAATTGCTGTGCTACCTCTGAGAGAACATAAGCACAAAGCCATGACTTACTCCTGTGCAACACAGCACTGAATCCTGCCCTGACCTTAAAGTATTTTCTGAACGTCCTGTCTTCAAGCAGATTAACTGGGTTTGAGCTTATGCCTAATTGCTGTCTTGAACTAGGCTAGATTAAACCTCTAGGCCTGTCAAAACAGAAATATTTTAAAGAGCACATGAAAAAATAATCCAAAAGAGGAACAGTCAGTGAAATTGCATCAGCCAGAATTATTTTTTTCCTTGTGTGTGTAGAAAGTGAATTGGGTCACCCAGCATTCAATGACTTTTTTTCTTACATGCTTTACCACACACAGTGATTATAACTCTAGATTTAGATCACAGTCACAGGAGGTTTAGTAATTTAATATTTTAAAATCAAAGTGGCACTTCAAATTAAAGGGGCACAAATACTATTTGAATATGGTAAATACTGATCATATAATTACATAGTAATTAATTTTCATGTGGTATCCGTGTGATTATGATATGAATATATGACTTTTCTGTCTTTTAAACAGCACTGTAGCTTGCTAGTTAATTCCTTTTAGATTTGCTTAGTGTAATTACAATGTAATCCACAAAAGTCTGTACATATTCTGTCAATACTTTGTTTACTAATAACAATACCAAATTGCCTTTGGTCAGATCTTGTCTTTTTCTCTTCAGCATTGTGGCACCTTGGCACAGGCGCACTTCTTTGACAGTAGAAAAGAAGTGCAGGAATTTATGAGGACGTTTGGAAGGCTCCACAGCTTATATACAATGTAAAATGTAGTCTGGTTCTACTGAGATTTCTTGTTCTGCAATGTAACATAGGACAAAGAGAGAAGCTGAATAGTTTTGCATCCATCCAAGTACATTTTTTCATCTGAGTTGTTTATATTTAAACAGAACAATACTTAATGTCCTCTGTGCTTCCTCCAGGCTTTACACATCAGCAGTTCATGAAAGTATCTATCTCAGTGAAGCAGACAAAGAAGTAGTTAAGTTGAAGGAAAAGAATCCAGATCTCATCAGGCAACATCTCTGTATCCAAGAGAAAGATCCTCCCACCTGCAGCTGGAAGAGGAGCGAGGGAAGGGCAAGAATGCGCATTTGGTTGTTCTCTGTTCTCGCTGGCATTCAAAATTAGCAGGCTGCTGTTCCAGTATGAGAGATGACAATGATGGGCATTATCCCACATATGATATAAATGGAGAAAAGACATAATAAAGCTATAGTAGCTGTATATAACACTTGTGCCCTGTGGTTGGAATAGTTGCTTAGGGCTCTGTGTGTATTGTTCTTATTGTGCAAATGCAATTTTTTCAGGGGGAGTGAAAATGCTGCAAGGCATATATATTTATATTTGTTTACTGGATCCTCTACTTCACACTCATGCTCAGATATGTAACTTCAGTCCTCTTGGTTATATAGGTCATTGTGTGTTACCCTGTTTTGGTGATATTGCTTAAACATGGTACGAAAAAAAATGGGCAAAACCAAAGCATAACTAATCCCTTTATGTCCAAATAAACAGGAAAATTATTTTTTATAAAATCAAAGGAGCGGGATTTAGGAGGTTCTAGATCAAAATTCTGAGGGCCATGAGATACCCTTCCTGATGAAAGCAAATGCCAAGGGAACTGACCTCCAACAAGCTATGTGAAAGAAATTATTTCCTCTAGAGTCATGACTCATAAATCATCTTCAAGGCAAATCATTGTGAATTGTCTATGATGGCAGTTTCAGCATCATAAACCATACATCATTCTAAAACAAATGGCAGCTTGCAATGTCCTTGTTAATGGCACACTAATACTAAATTTTTCCTCACATAATGAATTTTCAACGTACCCAAACTTATGGCATCAGACTTCAACAAATCCTTGTTATTATGTTTCACTAGCTAAAGTCAACAGTGTTTTAAAAAGCCTTTTAAAATGTTAATTTATGCACTGGAAGTAAGACATGATTCACCATCTGTCACAGAAGGTCACTGGCTATATTTGGATCCATTAATAAATTCATAGGTTGCAAATGAGTAGAGGTGAGCCACCCCCTGCAGTAGAAGATGCTGGCCCAAATCTTTGCCTCGTTTCTGGGCCAAAATCATAAAGTTCATTCTGACTCAGATAAATTATATAGGGATGGAAAAGATAAGTTTGTCACTCTGCCTGCAAAACAACCCACCCAAATGGATCACTGTCAGATGGCAGGTTCGGCAGAGACATGCCAAGTAAGCAGGATGACACCTGACCTCCACCTGTAGAGTTCAGTAAAAACTTCAGGAGACCCACAGAATTTAAAGCCCTCTGAGATAAAAGGTTCAAAGGTGGCAGTTTGCCTCTCCCTGCCGTTACCTGATTGCATCGGGTTTAGGTATTTCTGCTTCCTTCTGTGGTTTCTAATTGGTCTGTCTGTTGGAGATATTTACACCGAAGGGAACTGCTTTTCAGCCTAGCATCATCTGGGCAGCACAAGATGTCTCAGTGATTGCGTTAGTATGATTTAAGCATCAGTTTTCTGGGTGCTCTTCTGTGGTATTTCTGAAGTTCAAATAATAGAGGTAATCCACAGATAAGAGAAGATAGAGGATCTGCTCAAAGCCTTATCTGTTCTCCTCCATAAGGAAATTGCCTGAGATAAAACTCTGGTGAGAGAAAGCCAAAGAAGGATTTTGGGTGGTCTGCTTTAGCATTTTAGTTCAGATCAAGAGTGTATTTTTGAAGCAAATCTCCAGATTGTCCCCACTTTCCATGCTCCAGTTCACAATGCAAAGCGGACTCAAAATACAGGAATGGGACTTTTCAAACGACATTAAATTGGGAGACGAACTCCATAAGTGCAGGACATGCTCCAGCCACTAAAGCATGGTCAGCCTGTGCAACCAGACTATACCTAGTCTGATGTGGAATGGGACATAAACAGTTTGGACATCGGGTTGTGGGCACTAGCTCTACAGATCTGATCCTAGTAGGTTACACAGCATTCTAACACAGACCCAGGGGAGGTTTATTCCCTGTCCACGGGCCTAGGATCCCCATTCCTGCTCAGCCTGGAGTTGTCAGCTCCTGCCCCAGAGGTGCTACAGGGGTGAGTCTCCATCCTTGTGTCTGTCCCAAACCTCTCAATGGGGCCTTATGTTGTAGGCAACTTGCTTCTAGTTTGGACGCAGCCATATGTTCTAGATGTCTCGCCAGTCCTGACTCCAGCCTGTCACCTTCTGGTCCTGACTGGACTTCCTGGCTGGATCCTGGGCCTGGTTCACTGCTTGCCATGTTAGGGGCTCTCAATGGACCCTGTTACCAGTGCCCAGCCCTGCCCCACCATGCTCAGACCCTGTGAAATGGAGCCCCATCAGTGTGGACACTGCCTGGGCTTGTGTCACCCTCAGCTCCCTGTTTTTTAGGGAAGAACTGTCCCTCATTGTACCCTGACACCGAGAAGACAAACCAAAAGTGTATGTATGCATTTCTTCCTTTTACATAAACATTTACTTGTGGTTTATTCATTGTATGTCAGAAACAGGGATTTCTAAGTTTAAAGACAAAAACTGACATCAGTCTGAGAGTGACTCAATACATTTATCAGAGCACAAAAGCCCAAAAGATTTAGATATATTTCAAATTATGGTTTTTTTTCCCCTCTTGGAAAGAAAATTCACAATTTGTTGCAAGCAGGAATAGAACCTCAGCTTCACAGTAGTATATTATTTTGGTGGGATTGTGCTCCAAATCCAAGAAGAATGAGAACTGAATTCCACAAGGTAAGTAAACTGGCAAAAACTGTGGCAAATTTCCAGCTGAAGGATATATGTCAAGAAGGGCTCATTAAATATATCCCACAGTTTCATTAGAGCAGCAATAAAAAGAACTATTTTTGAAAAAGACTTAGATTTCACCCAAACAGCATGTAATGAAAAAAAGAAAAAAAAAAAAATCTGATCCTTATCTTGCATTGGCTTTTTTCAACTGTTTACCACAACAAATTTACCACAAACCTATAATCAGGTAATAAAGCAGAGGTTCTGGGTCAGAACCAGAAAGAAGACAGACTGAATTAGAAGTCAAGGAGGATTAGTCTTATTGTCTGAGGGAAAAAGAAAGAAAGAAAACAGACGGAGGAGACAGTCTCCCAGTAGTGCTAAGGATTCTGAATGAAGAACAATGTGTGTTAACCTTGTATGAAAAATGTTAAGTGCTTCTTTCTAGTTTATATTAAATTATTGCATTATAATGCTTTAAAAATTTGACTTTTCTGTCCCTGGTGTTCTGTTCAAACATCTGGAAAACTGTTTTCAAGAAAACTTAAACAGAATCCAGATGAAGATGTACAACTTGAAAAGAATATACTATGGATAAGGATTCATCTCACCATTCTGCTTCCTCTGATCATGAATGGCAAATCAAATTTGGTTCCTCAGTGCTAATTCCACATGGTTGGATGCACCTTAAAAAATGATGTTGTTTAGTTCATACCATGATTGACACTTGTCATTGTGTGGGCCAGACTGGCCACTAAGATAGTGATAATATCACTAGGGTATGTTCTTAAATCAAAACTGTATTGAATTTAGTGTTAGTAGCAATGAAAAAATCAATAAAAAGACAAACTGAAAATTTGCTAAACATCAGACGCTTTAGATTAAAAGAGAATGAGCCAACATAATCTTTGTTGCTGTTAATCATCATTTTGCCTCATCAGTCTTTAATGGCAATCTGTCACTGGCAATATTTGGCACAGAAAAACATACCACATGCTTCTATGTAAGTCTGACTGTGCACGTGTGTATATCAGTATGTGTGGGCAGGTGTCTCTTACCCCCAACCACAAACACACACACACACACAGAGGCAATCTGAAGTGTTTCAAGAAGACTGTCAAGAGAGAAAGTGACATTTTCACTTTCTTCCCAGGAAAGAGTAGGAGAGATCCGACCTCAAAAGAGTGTCTCTCACTATGCTTTGTCTTTCTGTGAAAGTCTACCAAAGAATAAAGGAAATTATACTTTCATCCACTTCTCATTTGCCTTTTTCTCATATCATGCCTGACAACCTGGGCTAGCCCATCCTCAGATTTCTGCTCTTTAGGCAGGTACTATCTGTTCTTTCCTGTCAAAGCTCTTGTGATAATCATCATGTTGCTACTAGGATTATTCCAGTCCTAATGATCAGTTTCTAAGAGTGGGTTTGTTCCTTTGCACCAAGATTCATCCATTTTTAGCTTCATTTCCAAAGAAAAGGAGGCTTATGTGATTTTGTCTCTTTCTGTTGATCTATGTATCGATCCTTGAAAGTATTTGAACTCAGATGCCAGCTTCCACAAAACTTGACAAAGAAATAAAATCTCAAAGACACTCACTTCTGACATGCTTGGGGGTGGGAAAGAGGACAAGCCAAGTACAGGAGACATCTCCTATTTGTGTCTTCATTGCTATGAAGTTCATCCCTTATTAAATGTCAAAACAAAGAAACAAATCCATAGGAAATCATGTCTCTGCTCTCACAAGGGAAGCTTCTGTCACCAGCAAAAAAGAACTAATTTTCTTCACAGTGGAGCAGGGACTGTGGCAATTTAGCGCTGAGTACGTAACAAAAGAGATATGAGAGATTATAGTTCTTCTCTTCATGGTAATAAAATCTATGTTTATGTTTGCCAGCCTCTGCAACAGGAACCTTACAGTAAAATTCAAATCCAGCTGCTTTAAAGTAGGCAAGATTTTGTTTTATGAAGATGCAGAAGATACAAAATAAAGGAGTGGCTGGAAGATATGCATGTGCATTCACCTTTTATTCCTTCGAGAGGTAACATTTCTTGGCTAGTACTAATCAAACAATGCAAAATATAATCCCCTACTTGTGAGTAATATATTTTTAAAAATAACAATAAAATGGTATATTTCATTGCATTACAGTTCTTTTTTAGATATATATGCAAGCAACAGCTTACCTATGGAGTGCACAGGTCCTGTGAGGCTGACAAAACCTTGGCAGAAAGACATGGAGAGGTCAGAGGCAGCTGAAGAAGAAGGAGACTTGGTTCATTGCCCACACCAGCATGCAATGACAGTTTGTAAGAGGGACTATGACTGGCTTTACATCATATGTCAACTTCCCTGCCTGCTCAGTCTTTACTGGTGTCAAAATCATATTGTTCAGACTGACAGACAACCGAACATGACTTTAAAGGGTTAGGGAATTGTATTCAAATGTGGTTCCACCTGATTTAAATCAGGGAATTGCAGCACTCCTGATTTTCCACCCTCTGTCTCCCAAGCCTTGCACTGGCATGAAACCAAGGAGTCACATCAGGGAGATGATCTAACTCAGCCTATGTTTATATAGGTATATATTGTCATATATTGTGGTGGCTAACCAGCTATATAGTCAGTTTTCTTCACAACTTCCCAAACACCAGTGGCACTACGGGAGCTACAAGACTGTGGGCGGAAGATGGGACACTGGCATCCCTACTGTGGCCAGTTCAAATTCTGGTGGAAGCACTTCCTAAGAGCATGTGCCAACACAGCTAAATGCAACCAAGGAAAAGAATATACAACATGCAAGGGTAATATTGGGTGAACAAGAAATTATCCTAAGCAGTGTTCATGTTCACTCATCATTCTCAGAGAATAATTGCTTTCCATCACAGATTTTTTTCAGGGGGTGTCTTATTCTTTTCCTATCATTAACATAGCCATGCTCCTGATTGTACCACTGAGGTCATTCCCTAAGAAACCCCTGCAATAGTGGATAGTTCCTTTGTGCTCTGTCTGCATAGTCATAAGTCCTGGATAACAGAGAATTACTCTTTGATTGCCTGTCACATTCAGGGTTCAGTAAAAAAGATTTTTCCTACATTTCGATGTGTTTCAGCTTGTGTCCATTACCTCTGGCTCTGTCACTGAGCACCACTGAAAAGAGTCTGCCTTTGCCTTCTTACACTGTTCCATCAGGTATTTATAGACATTGATTAGATCCTCCTGAGCCTTCCCTCCCTCAGGCTGAACAACCTCAGCTCTCTCAGCAGCTTCCCGTCGGAAAGATTCTTCAGTCTCTTAATTGCCTTTGTGGCCCTTCTGCTGGACTTTCTCCTCTCTGTCCCTTGTACTGGGGAGTCCACATTTGGACCCAGCACTCCAGATGTGTTTCACCAGTGCTGAGTAGAAGGCAAGGACTGCCTCCCTCGACTTGCTGGCAATGCAGGGGCTGTTGGTCCTCCTTGCTGAAAGGCCACATTGCTGTCTCATGTTCAAGCTGTTGTGCATCAGGGCCCCCCAGGTCCTTCTCTGCAGAGCTGCTTCCAGCTGGGCAGCCTCCAGCATATACCAGGACATGGGGTTATCCCCCCTTGGTATTTCCCATCAAAGCATTAGCACGTAAAACAATATTACCAGGGAGCCACAATGTCAGGTTCATTTTAAGTTTTAGGTTTTTTCCTTTCCTACCCAAACCATAGAAAGCTACTGGTGTTAGAAGCTTTAATCCTTTTATCCTAAAGCCTGATACAGCAGTCAAAACTGCAAATTGCAGTCTGGTTACAGAACTGTACACTGCGCAAGTGTTGAGCTTTTTAATCTCTGCAGTGTCACACTCTAGTTCATGTTACATTCATTAAACAGGAGCTGTTAATGTTATTTGTTGACAGCAAGAGTTATCACTATTTGACAGTCATTATCCTGCAGCAAGGCTCTTCAGACCTTTTTGGACCCTTTCTCTGTGATCATGCTGTACTAAATTTTTTCTGTTTGCAGTAGCTCATTTATCATTTCAATTGGGAATTACCACTGAGGCCCAATTTCCCGTTAAGAGTTACTGGTTTGGAAGCAAAAGGGAAGTATTAGCTTTGAATTAAGTTTGGTCCATCATATCTTTCAAATGGGAAAAAAATTATATCCTCCATCTAGACCAGTAGTTTCCCTTAATGGTGTTTCTAATGCAGCTCTGTTACTTTCACTGACCAAAGCTTTTTCTGTAAAGGGAAGAAGGAAAGGAAGACAGGCACGACTCCTGATGCCTGCAAAATTCATTACTTAAGTAGTAGGAGGAAGACAATGAAAAATAAAGATTTAGTGGGATGATGGAGAGGGAGGGAATAAGATGATCTAAGGGATTCTGTGAGTCAGATTGCCCTTTCAGTAGGATTTTGTAGCCCTTGGAGTATCACATTATACTGCAAAAATATAAGCAAAAGTTTGAATTTCTAATCCTGTGGAAAAGCATCTTCTCATTCCTAATCGGTGTCAAAATATTGAGGGGTTTTTTCATCAAAAAGTTCAGAAAATATCTGATTCAGAAATAGCTAAATATTGTGTTATGAGTCAGTTTGACATTAAATTGGATTATCTGCCATCCCACATGGTCTCACAGGAGCTGTATCATCCCCAGCTCATAATCTACTTCATAAGCAGTGCTCAGTGTCAGGACTTCATCTTTCACAATACACTGACACTTATGAATCTTCACATGTTTCAATCAAAAGGCTACTATACGGCATCATGAGAGTTATAATCCATCTGGGGAACATAGATTACAGACTGCCTAGAGGCAGGACTCTAAGCATCTAATCTACAGATGTTATGAAATTTCAGTGACAGGAGGAGATCCAGGTTAAAGCTGAACCGAAGATAACATTTCAAATGTGGCAAAAAGGAATGGTTAAGTATTCCTCACGGATTTTTTTCTTTTTAAATCATCAACATAAAAGCATAGTTGTATATAAAATTTGTATTGTGTAGAAGTTGATCTCCTCTACCTAAAAGAAACAACACCAAAATTTCCTAGCAATCTCTTGGTGTGATGCAAGTTGATTATTTGAGACTATGCAGGAGAACGGGAGATAGTTATAAAGACTGAAAGAATTCGTTCCCTTTCATTCTGGCAGGAAATAATTGTGTAGAGTCTCTACATGAGGCACTGCCTCAGAAAGGCAGGACAGACATCAATAGCTGGACTATTAAAAAAGTCAAATGGCAGGATATAAGGCATCATAGCTGCAGTATTCTGATGCTTGATAACTCTGTAACTGGAATGACCTATTTCAGGCTAGATTGCTAACTGATCTAAAGCAGCTAATTCATCTGAGCAATCAATTTATCTGAGTTATGCTGAATCACATCAGATAGAACTATTACATATCAAAGCACAATAAAATTGAGGGCATGTTGAGAAGCAAAGGTCACTGAGGTGTTGCTTTATGCTTTATACGCCCTTAACAAAAAATGCAAAGAAAGATAAGCTTCTAATCAGTCCAATATGAAAACTGGAAATTAGAGGTCTTTTTATGCTCTTTGATACATTTCTTATGTATTTTCTTTTTTAATACCAGAGTTCTTCCTAAAAAATGAGATGATTCCTGGAAAACTTTCAGCAATGTCCTAATTATAAATATATATATACATATATACACACCTTATAGGGTATTTTTCTTGCTCACAGGTTTTTTTGCTTTTGTTTTCAAAATGTGGAGAAGAACATGAAAGTCATGTCTTCCTCATTACACTGCATTCTGTTCTTAGCAATTTCATCCTCTATTGCATCATGTTACCTATTTGTTGTAATAAAGTAACTCATCATTTCTTAATCATGTCCCTTGCCTTTCCTGTCATGAAAAAGTTGGAACAAGATGCAGGTAGGAAAGAATTTAAGGATAAGAGTACATTTAATGTCACTTGCTGTGACTAGAAGTAAAATAGGTCTTGTCAAATAGAAAGATTTCATTTGGCTGAGATTACAGGTTTGATTGAAGATAACTTTAGAGGTATAATTGAATAGTTAAGTATTGACATCTAAAATTATGATTTAAAAATTAGCCGTCTGTAGGATCAATGACTTAAGAATCATCCCACTGACAAACCCCCAAAAGTCAGTGGAGAACATCACTTAGTGCTTCTACTGGAACAGACTAGAAAAGCCTATTTTTCTCTGAAAATTGCAATGTAAAAAGCATTGGCGCTTTGTGGTGGAAGCTATGTCAAAATTACACAGAACTTCTCACCAGAGAGGACTTTGTTCCTCTCACCCTGTGAAAATTTATATATATATATATATATATGTAAAGCAAAGATGAGGTATTGAGTCCCTTCTGAGAATGACTATACTATGGTAACATGGGGAATCCAATCTTTAGGCTGAATCAAGAAAAAAAAGAAATCTGCACTTGGACTTTCCAAATTCCTAAGAGGTGTATTTCTCATTAATCTGGAAAGGAATTCTATTATCTTTAGTTTTCATTACTCATTCCTGAATCTGAAAAATCTCTCTGTAGAATTTTCATCAAAACCGGCACAATCTATGAATGTATTGATATAATCCAGCGAAAAAGACCTTTAAAAATATCAGCCTAGGCCAATTTTCTATGGAAATTCTGCAGGGTCTGACAATACAGCTGACACTAAGCAGTATCTTCTCCAGGGGTATGGAAATAACATAAAACCAGTGCTGATAAAATCACATCGAATGATGCAGAGGTAAATGGAATACTAAATAATGATGAAGAAATGCCATTGCACTTGGTAAATTGCTGAGAAAAGTGAGTCCATTCAGGCAGGATACGTTACATTAAAATGTGTATGGGATGCAATACATGCAACACAGAAGGAAGGCCTATTTTGTGGACACAAAAGTTGTGAACAGGGATTAGGATTTCCACTCTCTGAGTCAACTACCACAGTAAAGGGTGGACACAAACACTGTTCATTCAGGTGTCAGGTGACTATTTCAGGCTCTGTACGTGTGTTTCAGAATTATACCAATTACTGAAGATCTCTCAATTCTAACAGCAAAAGTCAGTCACGTTCAACTTGTAAAAAGTCTTATGTTTATAACAATCTAAACACCAGGGAAATGGTGAACTCATCTTCTGTCACTCTCTTCAAGTGAAGACTCGATGTCTTCAAAAGAAATAATGATTCAGTCCAATAATTTCTAAAGTTTTCTTAGGTAATATTACTTCTCTGTTCATGATCTCATCTTGGATTGCAATCATGTAGCCTGGAAGCCACTGACATAGCTAAAAACGAGTTATTAGCCTTCAACATTTCCAGCAAAATGAAATGCATTAATTTGTAAAATACAGAAAGCTTGATGCGATTCAGGTCTTTGAAGTGTATCAGACATTTCAAGTCTATCATGTTCTTCAGCAGTCAGTTCAAGTGACAAATGTAGCACCTCAAGCTGCTCCACAGGATAGGTACTTTTCCACCACTATTATGTGTAATTCTGCCGTACTCCATCATTGATGTCAACTACCTTAGGGATCAGATTTATGGCAAAGTAAAAAATCACTCCAAAGAAACATGTGGTTCCACAGGCTCCAGCACTGTGGGAACATGGCTTCCCATGAACTTTTAACATATTTCATAGACTTCAGTATGTAAAAAAAAAGCTATCTCCAGATGGAAATTTAATCTCCTTCCCACATGGTGCTGTTACCTCAGATATTGCATATGCAAAATACTTTTCATTTATGTAACCACTTATTTTCATGAATGGGAAAACTAGCCTGCAGTCTAGTCAAGTAAATTCAAGTCTGACATTTGCACCTTTTCTTAGGTACCTAGTGATGCTGTTTAAGTGCTTTAGCACAATAATCACTGAATGGAAAGAAGTAGCTGTTTCTGAAGGCTTTTAGAAGCACTTATTGTCAACTAACTTTCATACTTAAACTATTGCCGTCAAGATTTCTCCTCACAGAGATCTCTAAAGGCACCTACTCCTCTGCCTTAAATCTAAAGGGAATTCAGCCAACTGCTTTAAGAGCCCTTCTTTGCTAGGAGTGAAAACATCTTCTGTCAAGGAGACTTGACTCTAAATGTTAGTCATCAACAACTGTATGAAAAATAATCAGAGAAGAGCAGAACCCCAAAGGCCACATTAGCACACACATCATATTGTATGACCCCAAGTCTTTTTTCCTTAGAAAGCATAACATAAAATTTTTGATTTTTAATTTCTCATTCATGTTTATCTCTAAAAGAAATGCTTCAGCTTATTGTAAGGTAGCTGGCATCCAAAATTTTTTTAAAAAAGTTCTATGGTAAGAAAATTTGAATAAAAAGGTTTTCCCCGAAGTCTACCAAAAACTTCTTTTATTATATGGGACTCTTATTGTTATATTTATTTGTCCAGAGAACAGTGCTTTATAAATATCAACACCACTTCATCACATTTTTTCTAAGCTAATATTGCCACTTATCATTATTGCTGTTACAGCTGGCTGAACTATCCAGCAAGAACCCAGACTGGTCTTAACTGCGTCACTAGAATTGCTGGCAGCAAAATCTGTGTGCTGAGAACATATAGATTTACCAGACACGCACCTCTGTGCATTACACAGCTCCACATTTTCAGTTAGTGTACAGAAAGAATTTTTATCCTTGGGCTACCTGCAGTTTAGGATTTGACTTGGATTTGTTTGCCTCCCTCCTCTGTGTGATAGCCCAAAGGATAGTCCTTTTTCTTCTTGAAATTTTTGTTGCTCTTTCCAGCATGCTAGCCTATGAGGGTTATTTTTTTCATTATTCTATCTTTGTCCTATTTCTTGTCTTCCTTTAGCTTGATACACTTGCACCAAACCAATGGCTATTTTACTTCAGTGCTCTACCTGAGATTCAACATAGAATAGAGATAGAGATAGAACAGATATAAAGCTGCTTCTCTCATAAATCTCCCTAGTAAGCTAGATTCACACACTCCACGAAAGTTTCAGCCTTTGATTAGGGATTCCTTTCTCTAAAATCATATGGGAATGGAAAAATTCTTAACTGTGCAAGTTTTTGGAACATCTTTTGATCTGCAGTTTTTTTCTCAGAACTCATCAAATTGCTCTCTCCTGTGTTCAGACACCATTTCTAACAATTGGTGTCCCATTTATTTGCTTCATTTGCTTTCTTTTTTCTCTCATCAAAATATTTAAAATGAATTATCTCAATTTTTTTAAATTTTTATCATGGGGAGCTCTGTATACTGACTCAACTCTTGCATTCATTGCTTTTATGCATAGATTTTTAGTGTTTTGGCCTGAAGATGTTTGGTTTTTTTCCTCAGGACTGCAGTGTTGAGCTGTTAATCACAGTTTCTTCCACAGCATGAATATCACAAAACTGAATATTGACACTGTTTTTCTGTCATTACATGTCAAGTTATGTATAAGAAGATTCCTTTATCTGATCACCCATTTGTCTATTTATTAAGACTTAGAGATATCCTGGAACTGTAGCCAGCAATTTAGCCACACATTGACTTCTCAGCTTCCCTTTCAATAGCTTGCTTCTGCAAGCTGGATGGTTTCTTTCTCTAAGAATTTTCCAGAGTTTTTAATTAATGTAAAGTTTACTAGAGGGTAAACAAGCAAGCAGCAGTTTCCAACATCCAGTAGCATCAGTTCTCCTTATGGACCAATGATTTAGTAATCCCCTGCACATTACTGGTACAAGACTTCCCCTCTGTAGAAGCAGCAGAATAGCAGCTGACAGGAAAAATTTCATTGAACCTTTCTGGAAATGCCACAAACTCACTGTGAATCTCCAAAATAGGACATCAGAAAAATTTATGATGCGAGAGTCTACCACAAAGTCTCTCAATATCATGTAGTGGATCTACAATTTTGCTTGCTATCTCTGCACTTGAGACACAGACATTGAGTCCTAAAACAACTCTAAATTGCAAAACCAGCAGAAGACAAGAGAATACAATGATTTGTGATTGCAGCAAACACTTGTGAAGTTTGTTATGCGTAAGGTAATTAATTATTGTACAAATGTTTGAATCTGCCAACACTCTGAACCTTTACTATTTGTAGTGTTAATAGATAATTGTAAAGTACCTCAAGGCACTATAAATAAGTGCAAAGCATCCTGAATGCTTTCTCAGTCCCTGTTTCAAACTGACAAAACAAAGCATTTTTCAGATACCTGAAGAAAATCAACAGTAAGCACAAATGGTTAGTAGTATAAAACCACAACAGTACCAGAGTGGAGTGGAAGACGGCAAAATACTAAGAATTTCCCAGGAACAGTGTCAGTTTTCTCAAAGGTAGGATGTAATTTGAGCTCATAAATTTGAACTCACTGTTAGGAGGAAAGTGGAGCTCCCATTGGCAAAAGATATTTCATTAAATGCAACATGTAGTCGTATGTGCAAATCACTGCTTCAGCACATCAGTAGCCTTTCTCAAGCTGATGAGATGCACACCCTCATTTAGGTGTACAACTGTCAGATAGCAATACATGTTTTAAATTGTTCAACAAACTTTGAAAACAGTAATGCAATGTCAGCTTCTCAGCTGTGAAAAGCTACTGATGGTCCTTCTCTGAGATCCCACAGAAGCCCTGAAACTCTTTCATGTCCAGAAGTTAAAAAATATTTGGCTTCTTTTCCATAACTCAACTTTATACACTTCTCTGTTTGAAGATGGGCAGAGCAGAGGGAGCGTCAAGACCTTGCCTTATCCCTTTTCTTCCTGTCTTTTTACTCTTCAGGTTTGCTCAACAATGATGTTTTTTGTTATGTAAGTAAAACCACAGCAGTGACCTTTGTTCAACAAGGACCACCTAACATATTAGCGCTGGTGACAGAAACAGAGCCTGAGATATAGGTTTTGGAAAAAAATCAAGATGTATTGTTTGTTCTGTTTCTCTTCACTCCATTTGTTATTATAAAATTGTCACTTCATATGTCTTTCCTTAAAAATATTGCTTTTTGCCTCCAGCGACCCACAAATCATAAACACAGATTGCTAATGATGTTTGTCTTCCTTTCTTCCCCTCAGAAGTAAACTTTTGTCTGATACTCTCTCTCCAAGAAAAATTATGTTTTTAACAAGTGTGGTGTGTATCTCTTCTGAGATACTCTTATGCTATCATGCACCTCTCCCATGACTGATTTTCTACTTTGTTGCCTTTGTTTTTTACGTCTTTTAGGGCTTCTGAAAGCTTACAGTAGGCATTATGACTTTTGCATGAACACAGATTCTGGTGGCATAAATTACAGTCAAATCCTCTTGTCCAGTATTTTTCTGTTCTCAGCTGGTAAGTCTTCAGAGGTAAGTGGCTGATGGGAAGCACTCTACAAGGAGACTGAAGTGGAATTCAGGTTGTCAGAACTTTCATCTTTACCCTTACAAACCTGAAGCTTCAAGGAGACTCTTCTGTCTGAAATTAGAGGGCTTTGGACTGAAATATAATAGGTAGCACCCTTCAGATCAAGAGTTATCTTTAAATGAGTTAGTAACCTTTCTTAAATTAGATGCCTTTCAAGGTTTCTCAGGGCAGATTAGCAAGGAGTGATAGACATCTGGCTGTCTTCTGTAACATCAGCACCTCATCAAAGGCCAGTTGCACATACGCCAGTGTGGAACATGCTGAACCTTTACGATGAAGCAGACATTTTGCATGCGTTCATTTAGCAATGTAAAATACAAATGTGGTGCAAGTGAAGCAGGGGTATGGATTTTTATTTAATGGTCTTGTGCTCCTGATAAGAATTGTTCCCACTCCTGCAAAGATCAGGAATACGTCTCTATTTTTGGTTATCAAATAATCTGTAGTAGATGGATGAGTAATTTTCTGCAAGGGCTCTCAGCAAAACGGTTTCTTTTCCACCACACTGCTTTTAAAGGATATTCGACTCACTGCAGCTGTAAAGTCATAGAATTGGATGGAATTTGCAGCTTGGAAAGCTTGCAGCACTACTGACTGAGAGAAAGCATGAAGAAAGAACAGCCTCTAATAATTTTTTTCTTCAGTCATACACTACTGGATGGCAAATACCATCCAGCCAGCAGGAGCCCAGGACACCAGTACTTTCAACACATGAACAGTGATGAAGCTATTCTGATATGAACTGGTTTAGTTTGGTTAGGGAGTGTGTGTTGAATGTGAATGTTCTGTGCAGGATTTACAATGGAAGAGGAAAAAGGGACAAATCTTAATAGAAGAGTGCCACTTCTATCAGCTGGACACAGTGGGAGGTTGAATCTATTTTAAATAGAAAGCAGGTGACCGGCTGTTGGGATTTTTACTTTTGATTCCTTGGTTGGTGAAACAGAAGAAAGTAAACAAAAGAGTTTCAAATAATGAGAGCGCATGGCAAAAATTAATACTTGTGGTAAAATTAATGAAATTGGGGGGATCTTCAAGCCTTATCACACATACCAAAAATTCCTCATTTCTTGCAAACATTTAACATACAAAGCCACACCTAACATTTTATTCTTTGGATATTGGTGACTTTTTTTTAGAGGAGCAGAAGCCATAAACCCTGTCCCCTTAGAAGAATTTCAGCATGTACAGTTATCACTTCTGTGTAGAAGTCTGCTGTACTTCTTCCAAAATCCCATCCTGACCACCACCATTCTAGCTTCACCTCAGAATCACAGAATGACTCAGGTTGGAAGGGACCTCTGGAGATCACCTTTTCCAACCTCCCTGATCAAGGAGGACCACCTAGAGCAGGTTGCCCAGTATCATATTCTTCTGAATATCTCTAAGGGTGGAGGCTCCACAACCTCTTTGGGAAAACCTGTGCCAGGGCTTGGTCATTCCCACAGCTGAAAAAAGTGTTTCTTGATATTCAGGGGGAATCTCCTGTATTTTAGTTTGTGCCCATTGTCTCTGATCCTGTCACTGGGCACCACTGACAGAAGCCTAGCTCTGTCCTCCTTGCACCTTCCCTTTAGGTATTTCTGTACATTATAAGATCTCCCTGAGCCTTCTCTGCTCCAGGCTGAACGGTCCCAGTTCTCCAGTTCTCTGGAGGAGAGATGCTCCAGTCCCATAATCATCTTTGTAGCCCATCACTGGATACTCTCCAGTATGTCCCTGTTCCTCTCATAATGGGGAGCCCAGAACTGGACACAGTACTCCAGATGTGGCCTCACCAGTGCTGAGCAGTGGGGAAGGATCACCTCCCTCCACCTGCTGGCAAGGCTCTGCTGACTGCAGCACAGGATGCAATTACCCTTCTTTCATGCCCATATTGAATAATACAAGAAGGGAATAAAGTCCTTGTGTTTTCTTCAAGGAATACAAAGTGTTAGGTACTTAAATCTTCTTATAAAAAAGGAAGCATTAAGGAAAAACAGCTCATCAGTGGTTGTTAAAAGTGAATTAATCTTCTTTATTACCATCCATAAATATTCCTAATGCATTAGTGTTTTACACATTGAACTCAGAGATGAGAAAATATAAATCATCAATACACCCAGTATTTTCCAGGCACCTTGTAACACAAAAGCCTGCTGTATCTGTACAGCACCTTGTAAAAATTGAGAGACTTTCCACAACCTGCAGAGCTGAGAGATCTATGTGAGGTTATGTGCAGCAGGCAGCTGGTTGTACGAGGACTTCTTAGTAAATTCAGTTCCCAAAGGAGAGATTTTTCAGTGCTTATAAGCCTCCTGGCCTCAAAAGCAGACCAGTTTGCTCTTCCATACATGGTACAAAACCTGGGAATTATTCTCAGGTATGGTACCACACAGGTGTGAAGAGTACAATTCCACTGTTTTTAAAGGGGACACATCTCAATCCTCCAGCAATGCCATTTTTTACTGCCAACTGAGATCTCGCCATGCTTCTGCCTATTACACACCTTTGATTTTCCCCCTATTCCCTCTCATACCTTTCTAAAACACATCTGAATGGAGAATTTCCCTCTCCCTGGGAATTGTCAGCTACTCTTTTTTGGTGCCATTTGTTGGTTTTGTGCAATTGATGAATGAGACAGATGTAGCAACCAAAGATCTGGCTCTCCATTTTGGCTATAAGCAACATGCCAAAGGTCTGGAATTTATAAGAAGTGAAACTTAACCAGGAACTCCTGCATGTATTTCATATATATCCATAGTAACAGAGCTCACGGCAGACTTTTTCACTTGGTCAGCCACCCTGACAGTGGTTGCTATGGATGTTTTGATGGTTTCTTTCTGACTATTTAGCAATTAAAAGGTTTTGTAGAAACTGTTTTCTTTGACAGTATATAATTTCCCTGAGGTGAATTTCACATTTGACTACATGCTAGTCTGGCATTTCTCTAAGTATTGCAGTAATCATTACACATACACAAATCAAATAGCAGAAGATGCTTATTTCAGCCAGGATGTTTCCAGCTCATAGTTAATGAAAACACTTCACATGGAGATAATAAGCAAAAGCGAATATGGGCAGTCTAGTTCAATGTAATTGCCACCCATCTTCACTATAATCACTGTCTGCATGGAAACAAGGCATCACGCAGCCTCGCAGCAGGCCAGAACCCAAACCATGCCTCTAAAGAACCAAAGAAGAAATCAATCGGTTACAGTATCTGACATCATTTCCACAATGGGACATTTTGTGGCTTTTCACTTCAGTGAAAGCAGGAATTAAACTGAAGAATGCTAGCACCAAGTGATGTGGTGCAGATTTGGTGCACTTACAGATGAAAAACAGCCTATAGGGCTTTTGGGTAAAATTAATAGCTCTGAAGCTGCAGAATGCTATCATGAAAAGGTTGGTACACTAATAGATTAATTAAAATTTGGCTTTACAGGACAGATACCTTTTATTAGTTCAAATCTAACCTGATTTTATACACCTCTTTCTATGTATCCAATTAAAATAATGTGAGCAATTAATATTAATCAGATAAAAGATTTGAATTATTCAATCAAATAAATCTTCCACATTTTTTCTCCTTCTAATAAGTTCTTTATATTGTAGGTGTTCCAGCTGAAGAGCACAAGATTCGCTTTGCATTCAACCTTTGTCTCACTTAAATGTCAGGAAAAAAATGAATTTTTAATAATACATAAAAAACCATTACAGTTCACAGCTATACAAAACCAACAATCAGTCATTCATGTTATTATGCAAATCAGATTATTTCCTCCCCATTTATATTTTAATCATCCAGGAATAACTACAAACATATAGCATCATCGATACTCTGGACACAGGTGACATTTTAGTACTGCAAAACCTAACAATTTCATCATTACTTGCAGTCATAAACTAATAATGAAGATAATAAATTCATGATTGTAACTTCCAGAGTTGGTTTCCATAATTGTGCTCATCTTATTGAAATGTATTCTATACTGTCCACAGCCAATGCTGGAATACAGACTTACAGAGATGCTGCTGTTTTCAGCAGGCAGATACGGCACGGCTTCATTCCTACTCATGAGAAAGAATATGGGGGGGAAAAAAAGTTAAACTCAAATTGCTTTGAGGAATCATTCAAATTGTGTAGAGTAAAAATGGTTATCACGTGGGTTAATAGATACTAGACAGGAGTGAAAAGTAACGGGCTACTGATTGGTTTTGCAGATCAGTTAGTGCTGGTTTCAGTTAGCTTTTCGGGGAAGATCAGGGAGACAGAGTGAACAGGACAGTAATTTGAAAACAGTCCTGTCCAACGGAGCTGTGAAAAGCAATGACACGACACAAAGAGACCTAGAGAGATTAGAAATCAGTGCCAAAAGGAGCAAAACATGTTTCCTCTTCTGAAAAAATTGCAACCTAATACACCTGGGGTAATCCAATTAAAAATGGATACAAAACCACTCAGGCTGGTGGAGAGGAGTGGGTAACATTAATAATATAGAAGTCCCAAGGGTGAAAGCTGAAAGTAATGAGATAGAGTTGAAAATGTTACATGGCTGTAAAAGAGATTTATACAATTTAGGGTTGTATTCACAAATGCAACGCATTATGGAACAACAAGGCACGAGATTTTGATAAAGCAGTGTTCTCCATGCTCACCTCCCAGAACTTTTAGTAAAAGAGATGCTGCAAAATTTGAAGGACTTCATAGGTATGTTGCTGTGGAAACAGAAAAATCTAAAGACCTTTGAGAGACTGAGTTTAAAGGGCCGCAGTGGCCATTCTGTCACGCTCAAGGAGAGGTAACTTAAGCAAGGAGAATTACACACAGAACTTAACACCATCTGGAGACAGTGCTCCCACGTGCGAATTCAAGGTCCTTTTTTAGGACTGTTCTCCAGTCAGTTTTAGTAAAAGAAGTGATTAATGAACTCTTCCAACGAAATAACTGGATAAGTAACAAGACAGACATTATCATTGCTCAAATGTACGTATGTTCATATGTGTAGGTCATATGTACTTCTTTTTTTATGCCAAATTTATGCCAAAGCTTTGTGACAAAAAATTCTCTACACACACTCTTGGCAAATATAACCTTAGAAGGAATGTGTATTTTAAATAGACACAGAAGTTTTGTTGAACATCTATTATCTGAACCCATTTAAGAATTTAAGTCATCTTATGTGTGAACTGTCATTCTACAAATACAATCTAATTAATATTTCTTGCCATGAGAAATGAATAGCATAGTATATATTACTATATGAACATAATTAGTGCAATAATCATTTTCTATTTTATGCTAGAAATTAAGAATCTACATCAATTTTAACAGAAGTTGCAGAATATAGGTAATTCACATTTATAAAGTTGTACTGATCTTTGGAAAAAGTTGAGATCAAAACGGAATGTAGAAAAGGCTGAAATGCCCTTTTGCCACATTACTTAAAATTGTATTAGTAATCTGTGTAAAAAGTAAGTTTCCTGAGTGCAACCCTTGCTAATCAAAAGCAGCTTAAGTTTTAGTCTCCAGGCATGGCATGAAATTCATAGTGTAAATCTTTGATATCAAGTGAATGAATGTGCCACAGTGATATGGAGCTTTCATTAAAATCTTGAAACATTTTATAAAGGGAAACAATATACAGTTGCAGTTTCAATACACAGCAACGATTTAATACACAGCAAGTTTTCACTGAGTTATATCTATTTTGTGATGAAATCAAAACTAATATTAAAAGTGTCACAGCAAAAGTTCTCTTGATGAAAGCTTCAGATTGTCCTACTTGTTTCTCAAGTGCTTGATCCAGCTTATAAATAAAAAAAAATCTTTGAGACAAGAAAGGACACAGATAAATGTGTTTTATGTTAAGTTAGATTTGATTTTCATTTGAGAATCCTTAAATAAGATGATTTGAAAATGTAACACGAAGGAAAGATACACAGCATTCCCACTTTTGTATTCCTTGAACTAGCTTTCTTCAGATAAACACTGAAATATTTGTCCATATTTCCATGTACCTGCTAGCAAGGAAAAATCAACCCTTTCTCATCACTGCTGAGAAATTGCACACGGTGTATAGTACCTGCAAGGACCTACATAATGAAGAAAAAACACCTGCTTGCTGAAAATAATCACCTCTCCCAGGAAGCTACCACCACCTGGGAGGAATAACATGCATCTGAACAAGTTATGCAAGCTTTGGCTTGGTGAAATGACAACTAATTTACCATTTAGAAGTCACCTCACTGTTGACTTCTGACTGAAATGCTGACTTCCTTACAACCATGGGAGATGACTACTGCACTTCCAGATAGGAAGATTGTATTTTGAAGGAATCTGAAAGGATAGGGAACAGACAGGGAAGGAGGGCAGGAAAAGGGAAAATATCCTTCATTTAATTAGCTATATTTCCATAAAAGTTTTGAACAAAACTCCCATTGGCACTACTGATGACTCAAACACAGATAAAACTGTACTCTTCCTTCAGTAAACTTTTAGCAGAATTTTATTCTTGCCACTGACTTTATCTAATGGTTAAAAGGAAACCTTCTTCAAATATGCCATCTAGCACTGCCAACAGCCATGGTCCAGCCCATAATTCCCTCCTAAGCTTCAAAATAGCCCATTTAAACAAAATATGACTTTACACTTAGTTATGTAGCAAAAGAATAACAATATAATGCAAATATTATCAATGAGGTGCCTAACCAGAGAAAAATGCTTTGTATAACATTATTTCTATGCAATTCAGAAGGAAAAAATATTTGTGTGGTTCTCTAGTCCATCAAAAATTCATTCCCTCAAGTCAAATTCAAAATATAATAGATTCAAATTTATGGATACAAAATTTTGTTCTGTACTGACAGCCCTACAGGTCTGGACTTTCTTACGGATGTGAATGTAACTTGCTGAGAGCTAAATGAAAAGTGCTATTAACCAATAATTTAGCAATGGAAAACCAGTCATAAGCACATAACAAAAGAAGCAGAAAGAAAAGAACTTTTTTTTATTGTAAGAATTTTTTTTTGCATACTTCTTTATCCATATATCAAGGCAGTGTGTAGTGTTAATATTACCCAAAAACCAGCATCACTTTCTATGTCTCAAAGATGATCCTTGTAACTGAGTACTGCAGCTTACTGGCCTTACAACTGACTGATTTAAGGACCTGGATGGAGCTGTTAAGGGTTCCCAAAAATCCCACATGCATGATCATCTTTCTTACAGATTGCAGCCCACAGAGGAATTCAAAGACATTCTTCCCTAGGGGCAAAAATGCCAAACCCAAGTCAATCTATTCTTCTTCCTCAAATGTTTCTTATTTTTTGATTTTATTAATGACATACAATGCTGTCATAGTGCAACAAAGATAACATTCAAAATGGAAGTAACGTATTAAAAGCAAGAAATAGCATCTAGAGATGCAACTATAGGATGACAGGGCTAGAGAAAGAAACTATGAACACATGGAATTCATACCTACGAACACTGCACACTGGGGCAGAGCACACACTGGCTAGACAGGTTAACAGGTAGGTTAACAAATTGGTACACGTAAAAGAAAAATATAAAATATAGAGTTCCAGTGGAAGGGATCTGGAAAGGGGCTCTGCATCCCTCCAGCCGCAGCACTAGCCTTTCTATCTTTCCTAACCGTAACCTAAGGTCTAATCTTGACCTTGGCCTTGCCTATCCCAAGACACCCAGCCAGGGTTCAGGTGAACAGATTTCCAGAGAACAACTCTGCAGCCTACACATTCCTTGGGCAAACCCTTTGCAGCCACACTCCAGTTGTGGTTTTCTCCCTTTCCAAAACCTTGGCCTTGGCCTTTGTCTTGGATGAGCTCCAAGAACCAGTGTCACAGCCCAGATGAAAAAGTTTTCCAGGGAACAAGTCCTTTTGCAGCCTACATCTTTCTTGTGGCAGTCCCAGCCTACTGTGACTGGATTTCTGTGGTTATTTTTATTTCAATCTTAAGAATCCTAAGTCACAGGCTGACCGCCCTGGCACTGCTTCCTGCTCCTATCAGAAGCACCACATTCCTAAGAGGAAAATTCAAGTATCAGACATTGTTTTTCTCTCAGAGGATTTTCCTAAACACAGTTATCCCACAATTTCTCTTTTTCTCTTAACTGTAATTTTATTCCTAAATACAACACCAACCATAAAATAAGCCAAAACACTCCTTCATCTTACCCAGAAAAGCATTTACTCAAGGGGGAAATCTAGCCTGCAGGGTTTTTTTTCGGGCAGCCCTTTTCTTGCACCACTCAAGCTGTAGCTCTAGGCTCTTCCTCTCAATCTTTAGAGAGCTGTTAAAGGAACTGAGTGGTGCAAAAATAATTGTTTCCTTAGGAATTTTTCATCTTCGCTGGCATGTTTTTTCTAAGGTTCATTTTAGGGTTTGGGTTAAGGCTATTTTTGACTGAATGTCCGCAGCTAAGTTTGATTGTGTTTGGATGGCAGCTGCTGAAGAAACCCATGGGCATATTCTAATATCCTTCAAATGAACACTGAATATTTGTGTGGAGCACCATCTTTGGCATATGATCTGTCAAGCCAATATGTTGGATCTAGAGGAGGTTAGAGATGAAGGGAACCTAGAGATCAAGTTGTAGTGGGGCTGCAATATACCCTCCACTCTTAAGTAAGAGCTGGTGCTACAACTGGAGAATTGTACTGTATTTATCTAAGCATATTTCTGAATGGAGAGGGTTCCCTATGGTCCAGGCTAGATTTATGGTAGCCGGTTAAGGTTAGGTTTGTTGATTAAAAGAAGCTCCATACCTTCAGGGAGATGAGGTATGGAAAGGGGCAGCCAAAGGAACTGGGACTTACAAAAAAGAATTCTTTTGGACAATTTTCATTATGAATAATGTCCATCTGGCCTATTGTTACCCTCATCTGAGGTATAGGATTTCATATTAGGGCTTTGGTTGCTGTTATGACAAAGAGGAATCCTAGACTTACACTTTGGAGGCATCTTTTAAAGTTAAGTACAGAGTAATGAGAAAATTGTTTTCTTAGGAATATTGATTCTCTTTCAGTTAGAGCGCTAGCCCTGTCCTATAGATCAAACTAGAGTTATTGCCTAAGGCTAGAGCTGAGAGAAAGACATTTCAGAACTGCACTTGCAGAGGGACAGGGAATGGACTGCCAAAAGAAACTCAAATTCTCCCATGAGGAACTTTTTGTCATGACTGGGCTGGCATACTTTTTCCTGAGGCTCACTTTGCAGTAGGGTTTGCGTTGAAAGAAACATAATAATTTGTTTGAACATGTAAATGTTTCCATGCATACATCTTCACTAGTCTAAAATAGCTTGCAGAGTAATGATGCATTTCTGTATTTGTGTGGTACCATCAGTAAGGATTCCTTGTGCTAACCACAGACTGCAGAGTAGGCATAAATTCACTTAGGCTAAATGCAAAAAGTGTGGAGGAGAAAGTTACGAGGTCCTTTGTAAAGGAATGGACTTTTTTTTTTCCATTTTCCAGCACACAGCAGCAAATACTTTCATCTTTTGGTATTATTTTGACAATGAAAAACCCACATGTTCTTGTTTTATATAATACTGTTTTCTTGACCCTCTGTTACATTATATGCATGCTCACGCACACAAGTCTGCTCCAGAATTTTCTGTTGAGATCTGTAAGAACTAAAAAGCCTGGTGGTTAGAAATAACTGAATGTGTTTTCAGTTACTTCCAAGGAAATAAATAAATTCTACATAATTGTTCTACATAATTATTTAATTGTATAATTGCAATTATGCTCATCATCACAGTATCTATGTGTTTATGCGTTCTATATACTACAGCAAAGCATCAGCCCAACAGCTTTAGGACTGTGAATCCAGCACACACAAAATAGCTTATATTTGAGAGAACATAAATATAACTTTTGTGTTGCTTCTGGCTGCATGGATAATCTTCCATAAACAAATTGAGGATGACTGAGCCATGTTAGCTTGAGCATGTCTATTTAGGAGGTCTTTTATAATAAAAACTTCCTTTCTCAGGGAGAGATTTATGCTTTAGGCTCTCCTCAGGAAGAACCAGAATCTAATTTTCATAACTTGAGGGAGCTTAGATTCTGTTTTTTAGTTTAGATCATTAAGAGCAACAGAGACCCACATCCAAATATTACCAAACAGGTTAGTGCATTCATACTAGGACTGGACTGAGACCTTTCTCACCTTCTTGCCTAGGTACGAGCAAATTAGCGTAAGCAAAATAAGGAGCCTCTCTGAAAGGCTCTGACATAATTAAGGATGGTTTTGGCAGCAATGGTTATGGGAATAATCCTAACAGTATTGCACTGACAGCTCATATTTGGTTTGCTTCTTTGGACTAACTTCTTCCCATGAAGCTGACCCAGTTTATGCCTTTGTTGCTTACTGCTTCCTTGAGCACAGCATCCATTTTTCAAGTCAGAATTCAGACCACTGTTTTGCATTCTGCATCAGGCATCACTTGAAATCCTCTTCCACTTTCTGCATGACAATCTTTAGAGCTTGAAAGTGATATGTTAAGTCTTTGAGCTCATTATTTCCCAATAAATGACTGTTGTTAACCTCTCCATTTAACCTCTTGTCATTATAATTTAAATATATATGTATGTGTATGCAAAATATTTAATATGCTTATATTCAATACTGCATATATTCAAATGAAAACATAATGTATACACACTATGCTCCATGTACAAAATAAATTCTATAAAATTGCACAGTATCACTGCCCATACCACTAATGATTATAATAAAGATCCTACAGAACAATATGATACTGCAGCATTCAGGTAGGTGATATTGAAAAGTTCCTCAGATTGTTTGCTTATTGCCTACAGCATAAGACTGAGGCAAAGGCAGGTATGTGGTATGTTTTGTTGTTCTTCCTGCATAGAAATCCTGAGAGTATGCAAATCTATGCATACACAGCCACATGCTAAGCACAGAAACAAGAACATCACAATGGAAAGTCGAAACAGATGTTAACAGCTGGAAAAATATATCTGCATCATTTTCAAGTCCTTGCCTGTTTGGTATTTATGAGGAGATATCTCCCCAAACAAATTAAATTTTTAAGGACAAATACAAATTTTAGCAGATGCTATATTTCA
Source organism: Scolopax mira (assembly GCA_004320125.1). Classification (NCBI taxonomy): domain Eukaryota; kingdom Metazoa; phylum Chordata; class Aves; order Charadriiformes; family Scolopacidae; genus Scolopax; species Scolopax mira. The sequence goes on along the minus strand of BJBW01006042.1, from coordinate 210,879 downwards.
TATTTTAAAGGTTACAGAGAGTAACTTTCTGTTTACATAGATGGAGAGGCACATGAGCAGGAGTGTTGGCTGAGGGTAATCAAAGTTTAACAGATTTTGCTCACATATGAAGCTCGCTCCCTTTTCAGTGCCCACACTGGAGCATCAAGCAAGTAAATTTAATCATCTGGTTTATTTTATGTGTCTGTTTCTGTATGTGTACACATGTGGGTAAGGGACAGGTGTCCTATCTACACATTTTTTCCTCTGTTTTGTTTTTTCCTGAGTGCCAGTAGTGTAGTGTAGTATTGTGACACCAAATAGACAGAAATAATATTTTGGGGCTGTGTTTATTGCACCCAGGGATCCAATTGACCAGGCCTAAGGCAATATCTGTGCAAATATTCTGAAGAAGCAATTTAATCATTACACAGTATCACTGGAAATAGCCCAAAAGAGATTTACCCAGGTAGTGAGAGTGGTCATGTTTATACTATATCAGGGCACCGGCTTGTCCATGTACTTGCCCTGTGGCAACAAGGATATAATTAGAGCCATAGCTGCTGGATTAAAAAAGACGCTGTTACACTCAAACTCTTGTTAGGGGCAAAAAGGAACATACCATATAAATGAAGCTAAGAATGTATTTTTATTCCAATAAAGTTTTAGTAGTCCAACAGTCTGAATTAGATAATTAATTGTCATGGCCCTCAGGACATCAACAGGTTTTAGTTGCTTTGACCTCACCCTTGCCCATTTGCCCAGGAGCTCAGTTAAGATCCTGGCCTGAATTATGCTGTAGGTATGTTTGTGCTTAGTTCTGTTCCTGCTTTTTTTGTCATGTTGCTTTGTGTATGTATCTCAGATTATCACTAGACTGCAAACTTCTAATTGTCACTCTCCCTGCACTTGTCAGGTCTATTCCTCTGTTGGACTGGATGCTGCCCCTCTTCGCACTGTTGTTCCTGGCTTGTCTTCTGAGGAGCAGCCCCACTCTTGTTATTACCCAATTATACACCAGTCTGTTTCATAACAGACCTAAAAGTATTTTAGCCTAAATAATTTTTTAGTATCTAACACTCTTCTCTGCTGTTATGCCCACCCTTCCTACGTTATGCTAAAGGAGAGAGTGCTCAGCAGCTGGGGTCGACCCACCACAGGCAGAAAGTATCCCAAACACAATACATTGCTAATGTTCTAGTTTCACCACATGACTTTAAAAATGATGCTTGCCTTATTTGGTTGCTGCTGCTATCTGAATATACTTTTCACTAGTCAGACCTGGTTCTACATCAGATTAGACAGATACTTGGCTAGAGCCAAGAAGAAATGGAGATTTTCTTCCCTTCCCAGGAAAAGCTTTGCATTCTGGGAGGAAAAAATGAGCACAGAATGAGATCCCTGTTTCTGTAGTGACAATCAGCTTTATCCTTTACATATTCCCTAAGGATCTTCCTTAGAGAAGATCCATATCCACCTACCCAATTTGACATCAGGACATAACTGTGGTTTATATTGGGCAAAAAATAATCCACAGAGATTCTCTAACCCTCCTTCACTTCCAGTACACATAAACAGGGACAGCTAGAACAGCCCATGTATTACTTCTTGTGGTGGAAATATTTGCATAGATATGCTTCCAGTCTTTTATAACCCTGACAAGGCATCATCTGTTCCAGCATAAGCAGCTACTAAAGAGCCAAGGCACAATGATGCCCCTTACCTTCTACAACAGCAGTAAAAAAGCACATTTTCTACCCAAGCGTTGTCCATTCTGTTCCAGATTAGGATGGCTGAGTGCCCTGTGCTGCTCTCCCTCATCTGGGCCTCAAGCTACAGTAGAGAACAGGAGTCTGCTCTGAAGCATCATGAAAGCTCTGTTAACTTGCTGATCTGAAGCCTTTCAACACTTGTACAAGTACATCACTAGGTTTTATAGGATGCAAATCCAAACTGAGAGGAGCAAATAAGTGCTTTTAAAGAAGACCAGTCTGCAACGGCTATCGATTGAGACATGTTTGAAACCAGCACTTTAGCACAAACATCTAATATTCACTCACAGATGCTGCCACCTAGAGTCCAACGATGTCACATTATGAAAACACGGACAACGGACTAACTTTCAAGGAAAATCACTGTATATGTGTGGTTACTTTGAGAAGTAGAGAAAGGTGGGAGTGCTCGCGTTCAGGGGAGTATGTGGCAGGAAAAGGTGAAAGAGCAAACAAGCACGCAGCAGGCAATCTTAAACTTGAATTTTGTAACTGTCTTCTTTACAAAATCTGTAATGGACAAATTCAGATCTTGCACTGAAAGGTGGAATGGTGGAACTTAGCACAGGAAATCAGGGCAGAGCTGCTATTCTATATGTTTGTCAGAATACTTTAAAAGCATATTTATTTCCAATTCAATTTCCAGGTCTGCAAAATAATGTTCAGCGGACTAAGAGATGTTCTAGTTGAGCAGCCTTGCCTTCAATTTTGATGAAAAATCCTGCCAGTTTTCAAGAGAGTCTTAAAGAAAGCATATTTAAGCTCCTCTCTCTCCACCAGTAGAATATTGCAGGAGACAAAATATCCCCATGAGGTAGCCTAACTGGAAATCCAAGGCAGCCTGGAAAATGAGTTATCCTGCTATGCTTTAGAAATTGCAAACAGCAGCAACCCAGTTTCTGAGTTAACCTGAAGGAACAGGCAGCATTTGTAACAAGATGCCTCATTCAGTGCCTGGACTCTCATACTGTGTGTAATTTGTTTAGAAATGAGCTACGAGCTTGGATCTCAATTTGCGCAACAGGATATGGTTTGATTAAATGTGTCCAGATGCATTTGTAATGGGATTATAGATTTCAATTAGGGGTAAGCAACAATCATCACAAGGTAATACTTTTTCGTGCATGTTTTAACAAGCAGAATTGGGGCAAGAAATAGGAATATAATGGAAAAGACTCCCGTTTCTTTCTCCCTTCCACAACACTGTTACTGTTTCTTCACACTCAAATACTGGATTTTCCCAATATAATAACTTTGTCTTGCTTTCCTTTCCCTTTGCTGGCCTGATGTCAAGGTGATGGCTTCTAGTTCTCCTGAGGTCTCAGTGTGGCCATGCTCCATCAGTAGCAGGCTGATATGCAACTATTCTGTCTGCCAGTGAATGACCGTGACTAGATCTTTACTGTATTTGATTGCTGAGCCAGCAGGATTAAGCCAATTGTTTCCAGGCTGTTTCCATGCTGGGGTACTGCTTGACTGAACTGGCCACCATTCCCTTACCTGGGCTTCTGTCTACACTACAAGATGGGGGTCAGGCTAGAGAAGAAACTGTCTGTTCACTGAGCCCCATGATCCTCACAGCTGTCAGTAGCTGAAGAAGCGACAACTCCCAAAACCTCTTGCTCAACAGGGGATTAAGCCTCACTCATACCTATTCTGTCAGATTGCACCTAAAAGAGTAATTTTGCAGAACCACACACACTCAGATTCTCTCTTCTCCAGAAAGCTCTGAATCTTGGACTGGTTTGGCCCCTTAGGATGAAATTGAGAGTTTGCAGCATGGATTGCAGTTAGTTCTCTTCTAATTAGTGGACTCAAACCTCTGTTTGCCTGCACTAGAGAAGCACAGAGGCACGTGCTAAAGTACAACTTGCAACCATGAAGCTAAATTTTCTTTCCACCAAATAGGATGGTCTCATTCAAAATGAAAGCACCCCCTGGCCAGTATTGATCTCCAGACCATGTCCAGCAAGTCTGAGAAGCTCCTACCCAACATGAGCCAAAATCATGCTAGAAAGACTTAACAGTGCTGGATTTTGTTTGGATCTGTGCCCTCGTCTTGAGTAGTTCTCCGGAGAGCAGAAACTGAAGACAGTGGTGAAAGTAGGTATACAACTGTTTCTGAATAGGATGCTGCTCTATTTTTAAGAAAAATTGTTAACTGTGGTTCAAGTGCCCTGATTTCTCCTGTGAAAAAACAGGAATGCTGAATGGAGAAGGTGAGACCAAGGCAAAGCAGATTATTCTGTCTGTTTCCTTCTAGGAGCTTTATAAATAACCATTATGATACAAATAATAATCAATTGTGACAGGCAAGAGAATAAGTTTCTAACATATGTTTTACAGGTGTGCTGTCAGGAAATCCATCCAGTCCCATATCCTCCAGGGGTTGTAGGAATGGGACAAGGAGGGTAGATGTTCATGTTAATAAACTGTCAACAATTTACCTGATATAGTCCTTAGGGGACCTGGGTGAAGACAGGATGTCAGAGATAGCAGCTCTTCCATTATCTTTCTCCATTCCCCCTAATCTCTTGAAAAATTAAGGTTCTTAAGATTACTCAATGTAAGAAATCATACAGGCTGATATCTAAAAATGTATATATATATGCTTGTACTCCTGACAAAACTGATATTGCTGTTGCCATTTCAGACAGTCACATCCCACTTATAGGGGTAAACAAACCCTGAAGTGCACCAGATGTGTCTTCTCAGTTACATCACTTACCTCAACTACTATTCTTCTCAGTACCTGAGAGCAGATAACTATAATTTCCTTCTTTACAGAGTGTATAAATACACAAAAGAGACTTTAAATGACATGGCAAAGAGTCTTACTTTAGCAGACTCTTCATTTTTAAAAATAGGCATCCCAGAGAAAGGAGAATAAAAACAGGTTTGACCTGGTTTTGCACATAATCGCTGTCATGGTTGGTGACCTTTATTATTCTACAGACAGCTGGCCTGGTCATGATTATAAGTCATCGATGGACTGCACATGCTCAGACTATTCCAACCTACAGAACCAGCCTGCAGCAGCTTGCACTGCACTGGAGAACACCATTTGCACACACTGCCAATAGACTGCCTCCAACAGTATGGAAATGATTCACAGGCAACACACTAGTTATATTTTTGCCAAATGGGGCAACGGATTGGCAATTGTGTTGCATCTGCCATAATATTCAGGCCAGCTTTCTCTTCAGTAAAGGAAAGCAAACAGTCTTCCAGTCCAGATGAATTTAAAAGGAAATATGACAAATTCTGCCCATTCATTCCATTCACAGATTTCTGTTCAGTAGTTACAGTATGTTCATCACCATTTTATTTATATTCTGTAGACTAGGGGAAGATCTGGTGCCTCTTTGCACCGGTGTTCTGGATAGCTATTACCAACCCACAGAATTGAGCAGACTACTCAGATGAAATCCTTTTTCTACGAGAACAGCATAAAAACATGCAGTTTCTCAGCCTGGATTGATCACCTAGTCTCTTGAAAATCCTTTATTCGATGGATTCCTAGTCGGAGTGTACATTTCATTCTTTGACATATACAGAAAAACATTAGGGGAAATGTTGGAATTTAGAGCCTAGATAGAGAAATGGAAATCATGGAATCACAGAATGGTCAGAGTTGGAAGGGACCTCTAGAGAGCATCTAGTCCAACTCCCCTGCTAAAGCAGGGCTGCCCAGAGCACATCACTCAGGACTGCATCCAGGTGGGTCTTGAAGATCTCCAGAGAAGGGGACTCCACGACCTCCCTGGGCAGCCTGTTCCAGGGCTCTGGCACCCTCACCATAAAGAAGGTTTTCCTCATATTTGAGTGGAACTTCCCATGTTCCAGCTTGAGCCCATTGCCCTTTGTCCTATCACTGGAAACCAAGACTTTAATTTACATTGCAATATTGTTTATAACAGATGTCTCATATTCAGTCTTTTTCTCCAAATTCTAAAGTAAGAAAAAGGGAAATATAAACATAATGGGATTCACACAGTGATATAATTAACATGGAAAATCCAAAAGGTAGCTGCCTGGGAGAATTAAACGCCAGAATAGCAGTGGCAAATTCTCAAAACATGCAGACATGCCTTAATGCTTTATATCAGAGTACATTAATATTCCAGGCGGGATTTTTTTCTTTTGGGGGGGGGGGAGAGGTTGAGCGGCTTAGGGTTTTGTTTACTTGATTAAAGAAAGTATTTCTAAGATTGCATACTGTAAGGAATAATAATTTCCCTTCATATTACAGCATCAGAGAAGAGAGTAGTAGCTCTGTGTTCCCAGTAATTCTTGTCTGCTTTCACTGAGCAATGCCAGTGCCACTGTTCTCCATGTGTCAGTATAACGAAGTTCTTTAGAAACTCAGATGGCCTATATAGGCCATATATATATATATATATATATTTCAGTACATCATTTTTTTTAGTGCTGTTTGAGATAACAGTTTTGATCTCTAATTCCCTGTGCAGTTAAAAGCCAAGGATCTTTCAGGGGATTGGACAGCAATTACAGCAGGACTGCAGTCATACAAGAGAAAATATTGCTATGTTTTCTTTGGAAAGGTAATGAACACATTATGTAGGTGAGGACATTTTCATGGACACTCCCTCTGCACCCTACCCTGAAGGAAAAGGTTTCACTGCTTACATGGCTAAAAAAGCAGAGGCAATCCTACTCTGGATTTCAGAGCCATTAGCTCCCCAGTAAGTCTACACCTGTATGACTGTGTTTAATGTAGGCACACATGCGTACTTTAACTACAAAAAGGGCTGTTTTCTGAACATGTCTTTATTAAAGCATTTCAATTGCTCTTTACCTCACATGCCAGCTACTAAGAAAGGTTACAAGATTTTAGCATGCTTGTTCTTTCTTCATATTCACCTTTGTTTGGATTCTTTATTCAAAGAGAAGAGTAGAACAATGTTAGCACCTTTTGAGTTTGCCATAAAGAAACTGAGATGATCAATACAATATTCCTGATAAGCATTCTGTCACAAACTGAAATACATAAAAAAGGATGACTAACTTCCTGCTCTGGGTCAGCTGTGCCTGTTCAACACTCACAGCTTTACTACTTCTGACTGCAGTTCTAACAGGAAACAAACAGCACTTACATGTGGAGCATCTTTTATACATCTTGGGTAACCATAGACTGCACGATCCAGACCGATTGACTTCCACGGGGAAGCACAGACAAAACACACCGTTGCATGAATTACAAATTCTGACTTTTGATCCAAAGGAATTTCTATGGCAGACCTCACATTTCAAAAGATTGAAGAAACTTTTCCTCTGTTCTCTGGGGATAGAAATCTCTCCATCATATTAATGTATGATTTTGTACAATGTTTGAGGTCTCAGATTTCCCTTTCTATTACTCTTATACAAGATCAGTTCATTAGTCAGACTCATCACCTCCAGTCATTCTACTAAGGCAGCTCATGGCCATGGGAAACATAAGAAAAATAAAAGCGGCAAACAAAAACCAGGAAGGAAATGTGTTCACTATCTCAAGGATCTTTCATTTTATATAAATAAGCAATGCAATTTATATTCATAGAATGTCAGAATCCAAGCTTTGGCTCCAATTTGCAGATGATACTTCATGCTGAAAACGTGTTTAAGTGGACAACCCTTGTGATTTCAGAATTAACTTATAAATTCATAAATGGTGTCAATTTTTACCTCTATGTTTAAGCAGTCTTCTCTATTGTGAATTTATTTTCTATAATACAGATGTTTGAGTTTCTGAAAGGTTTGGGAATGAAAAGCTGTAATATCAGTGTTGAGCTGCAGCTACTCAGATTCCTTGGCATTTAAGTTACAGCTTTTGTCTGTGCAAAATCCAGGAGTAACATAGTGGAACTTACTTATAAACCATCCAACCTGCTATGGGTTGGATGGTTATAAACTGTGCCTTTGATTTCTGTGCACTGTGCTTTCCAGCCTTTTAAAAGATTATTACCTCAGCTACCTGCAAGCTGCATTCTTGTCATGTAGCCTCCACATCTCATATCCCCCTGCAGAATAATCAGAGTTTTATAAAAGTGTATTTAATCCATTGGCACACATATTTCACTTCATTAGGTATTTCATACTTCATGCCATGAGGTTTTTTTACTATATGCAACTTGGAGTGCCTGCCTTAAAAAATGTCTGGGTCACTGAATTCATTAAATAAACTTTGCTACAAAGCTAGGAAAAAGGGTTAAAGAAGTCACAGCTGACTTCTGACATTTCAAAGCAGCAGCAAACATATCTGGGTTATAGAGCACTTGAAGTGAAATATCAGATTTTGCTTCTACAGTTGGGTTTCTGCAAAATCCACTTCACTTTTTTCTCCGTTTTTTTAAAATTCCATCCCAAAGAGTTCTGCCATAAGATGTTTTTTGCCTCCACTTACACTTCCTTCTTTTTTTTACAGGAAAAGTTCCTACCAACACTACAGAGAATCTTGTGCTGTCTTGACAAGCTTTTCCTGTTACTGTATGGTGAGGGCACTAAGGATAAAGAACAGTCTAGAAAAAAGAAAAAGTGAGGGCCTTGCTCCCTCTCTGTACCCAAAATGCCTATTCCAGATTTGTGTTGTGTGAGACCACTGTAAAATGTCACAAATGCCACTCCTATCTTCAAGAAGGGCAAGAAGGAAGATCTGAGGAATTACAGGGTAGTCAGCCTCACCTCATTCCCTGGGTAGGAGGTGGATCAACTAATCCTGAAAAACAGTTCCAAACAGATGAAGGACACAAAGGTGATCAGGAGTTATTGTCACAGATTTACAAAGGTGAAATCATGCTTAACCAACCTGGTAACCTTCTACAATGTCCACCTTCTTGGTGGACAAGGGGAGACTCCCATCTACCATAACATCATTACTGACAAACTAACAAAACACAGATTAGATAAGTGGACAGTGTGGTGGACTGAAAACTGGCTGAACTGGAGCCAGAGGGCTGTGATCTGGGCACAAACTGCAGCTTGAGGCAAATCACTAGAGATAGAGCCCAGGGGTTGATACTGGGGCAAATACTGTTCAACATCTTAACTAATGACCTGGAGAACAACATAGAGTCCAGAACCATTAATTCCATGAAACCATGCATCCTCCTTAAATCTTAATTGCATGAGTTTAAATTTTTATTCCTGGAAGAATATCAGCCTCCAAAGCTCCAACCTCCATAGCTTCCGAGAAAACATAAGGAGTGAACCAAAAAGACTGTAAACCAAGAAGGAAAATAAAGAACTCAAAAAAATACACATTTAATTTAAAAAAAAAATGAAAAATATAGATAGAAAATTAAAACCCCACTATGTGTCTTCTGGCCACAGCTCACTTAACTCCTGAACATCACCACTACATGCTCATTCTGCCAATGATGACCTCTCAGCAACCTTAAGTATAATAAGGAATTTCAGAGGAACAAATCCATTGCAAATTAAACAAACACTTTACCTGTTGTGATATTCTCAGTGAGTGCCAAATAATCAAATGCAATATATATTTTCTTTTTCCAGAATGCATTTAAGCTGTTCTAAGCAGCTTTGTTATAGATTGTCATGGTTCAGTAATGGACTTGCTTCAATAATTTCCTGTGATGTGGCTTTGGAGGCAATACCAAAAGACCAGTAGAAAACGTCTACCATCTGTAAACTAAATGTGAGCATTCAGTGTCAGTGTAGCTTTGATGAAAAGCCCAAGAGGTTGTTAGCACATTCTCAGCTGTGCACATTCCAATTACAAAAGGGAAGATTAATATCATCAACTTTAGTCACCTGAAAGTCAGTTGACTACTTCAAAACGAGTAACCTTAAGCCCTGTACGTATCAAGGGAATGAATGAGACCCCTCTAGAGGGTAATTCATCTCGTCCAAAATCTGGTGCTTTAGACAAGATGAATCTCTCCCTGCAGACACTTGATTCAGTTACTGACTACAAAACTCAGAGTTTAAACTTAGACAACTTCCAAGATTATAAGTCAGGTAGGATAAAAGTTGCATAAACCATTTATTACATGAACTCTGTCATATCAGACATCTACATGGACATTTTCACTGGGAATATAAGTCCAGAAACACACAGAAAAGCAGGTACCATAATGATAAGCAGGTTCTGGGTTCAAATCTTTCAGAATCTAGCGAGTAGTTTCTAATATCTGAAGACTTTATGTAGTGCTATATAATACCTATGAGCCTTCAGTAAAAAAGAACAATTTTGCAGAATTGTGCTAATGGAGTTAGCAAATATCCTGTTTCAGGCACTGCAAAATGAGCACACATAAATTTCCAAGAAGAGCTGTTGACAAAGCTGCAGTAGTTAGAGAACTAAACAAAGCACAAACTCTAAACTTAAAACGTCAAATTTATTTGTGGTTTTACTATTTAAAATGTATTATACATTTTAGAATCATCATGCTTGGAATTCTGCACATACAAGGTAAGACAAGTCCATTTTCCAGTTTACTTATATAGCAAATCCCAAAAGTATTGATACCACAAGCACGTGTCACAAGCGAAGGAACAGGCATGCAACAAAGCAAAAGAGCACAGAGGTGTTATAGAAAAAGGGAATTGGCTCAGAAACGCTTCAGACTGGAGTTGTTCATTTGTTATGTTGCACTAACTGGTCTTATTTTTTCTGTTAAAAGATAAACCATCCCCCCAGTCATTTTGTCACTGGACACTTACAGCAATTGGAAATTTCCTACTGATTGCAACATTTTGGGCCCATCTTAGGAAATGTATTTCTTCTTGTCCTTGCACATAAAATAGAGATAACAGGATTCACTAGAGATTAAGAAAGCTGGAGAGTAAATTCAGTTGCCCAAATGCAGACATCTAGTGCATCTACAATGCTATCAGCTATTCAAAGCACCTGCACAGGGCTGGTACATATGACACATGTTTCTACAGCGGTGGCAAGAGAGCAGAGGAAATATCCCACAGAGCCTAAATGACAATAGGCTTCTACATAAATGCAACTGAATCCTTCTAAAAGGTAGGTGCCAACAAGCATGCTGTTTCCTCAAGCTGTCATTGCAACCAATAAAGATCTAATCAGCATAATCAAGGACCCTAGCAAGCCCTGAGTAGATACTGATATCTTGATTTAATTGCCTGTCTGTAGACATACAGCATTATTTCAGATGTCATAAGGTATTTAAGACTCATGGCCACCAAACATGAAATAGAACCTGAAGAAGACCAGTTTCCTTCTGAGTGGTGGTTGGAGAACAGCAGGGTAGGTCTTTAGTAACTCAAATAGCACTAAATATCTGTGCACCCACCGCTCACGGCTGGTCACCTGAACCTTGCTCTCAGGTCCACTGACTATATTGATTAGATACTCATTTTAGTTGTCTAAGCATAAGAACCATTTGAGATGTCTAAAGGTCTTCCATGTGGCTTCCAGAAATGCTAAGGCCTTTACGATCCATGCAGATATTCTGGATACTTTATAGCTTCTCAAAAGGCTCTTCTTCCCCTTATTTAGGCAGCTGAATCAAGCCTTAGCTCTCCATTGACTATTAAGTAGCTGACCCATCTAGTATATATATAGATACCTACTGCAGATGACAAATTCAGGCACATTAATCTCAAACTGAATCCCACACAAGGTCCCTTATCTAATATTTAAAATTAACTACCTCAAAGGCTGTTAAAAGAGAAAAAAAAAAGAAAATTAAAAAGGATTTTCAGTTGAGGGCATTATTCAAGAACACTATTCTGTTACCAGTAAGGAGAGTGAAATTTGCACCAGTGTTATGGGAGCCGATGTTATGCACAGAGCTTCAGTTGTACATCAGTGTAATTGTTGGCTCTTCCTTAGACAAAAGTGCATGCCTCCATTTCCAAAAACCAAGTAACACTGTTTGGCTACTTCACACCATCACAGCTATTCGGTGCTCTTTTCCCAAACTGAGCCTCCATTTTATTATGTGATATTTATAGCCAGCCAAAGGACAAACCTCTGCCCTTGGAACTTGCAATCGATTAATAAGACAGGAGATAGCAGATGGAGACTGGCTGGAGGAGGGACCACACTGAAACCACGACACAGTTCTACAATGTCAAGTGCTCTCTATATACTGACAATCTACGTGTTAAGTTCTGTAAGAATACATAATGTCTGGGAGAAGTTCTTCGTTCCTAAACTGATCTAAAAGGTTTTTCTTTATTTTAAAGTAATTTAAAAAAAAATAAACTACCTCAGAAACAAAGACAGAGAATTAAGCAGATTTAAAAAAAATAAATTTTTAGATTATATCTAGCTTGTACCAGAAAACCCACTACTCTTGACATGATTTCCCACTGCAGAATAAAGGGACAGCTGAGAAGAACTCATGAATTCTAAGACTTTTTCTCTTTTTTTTTTTTTTTGGCTTTTATTCCTCCTGCAGCAGCTTCCTTTGTGCTCTTTCATCAGACTGGCACTGTATTAAAAGAGTCTGTAAGAGATTCTTAAGAGAGACTTCTATAAGAAAAGTGTTAATCATGTAATATTCAAAATATTGAGAGGATGTGACATGGAGAAAGCAGGAGAGGAAAATCTCTATAAATTAATTTTCTAAGATTTAAAGTCTACATAAGTCCTGAGAAAAAAAAAAATAGAAGCAGTGCAACAGTAAATATATTGTGCAGAAGACCAAAATCTAAGGGATATTTTTCCTACCTAAGTATCTGACTCAGTGGTTATCCACTGAAATCTAATATTTGTAGAGGCAAATTTAGCAGAAGAAGGTTTGGATTTATTTCCATTTCTTTTTTTGCTGTGTTTGTTTCTAATAGAAGGGTGAATTTGCTTCTCAGCATACATTGGCATTTTGTAAAGATCCATCTGAAAGATACCGGAATTTTTTTATCCCAGCACATCTGTGCTATCTGCAGTGTGTGCAACATGAAGGTACCCACTAACACAACGATACAGGATGGAAAGGATTAATATGTTGAGCTAAAATAGAACACAGTTGTTCTGCTTGAGCATGCCTATAATTTCAGAGGCTTGGTGCAGGACTGAATTGAAACAAGCAAACAAAAAAACATACAAAATTTACTTTAACCCTTTGAATGCTTTCTCCACAAACATTTTTACTTCCATGAGTCCATTTAACTAGATTTCTAGAAAGATGTTAAAATTAACTTTTACAAATAGTTTTATTGTTCAGTGATTAAAAGAAAGACAAAGAGTAGGATTGCTTATTGAACTTACAAATGTAAACGAAATTTTACTAAGAGCAGTCAGGACACAGATTAGCACATAGTATGCAAGAACACAGAAGCATTTGGGCTACTGCAACTTGGCAAGTTGCCACACGTTGGCTGAGATGTGACAATTGACCACTGCAATGGTCAATCTGCTCCTGCCCCAGCACCGCAGTGTTCCTACCCTGTCCCAGTTGCAATATAAGATAGAGTTGTTCCAGCCCTGAGTTTTCTTTCAGTGGGAGAGAGTCAGAGTACATCCATCCATGGACATTAAGATGCTTTTTGACCATGTCTCCACTCCCAGAACCTGATTTAAATACAGCATAAAGCTATGTAACTCATTAGTATAATTAGGTTGATTTGCTAGGGAATTCAAAGTCTCAATACATTTCAAATAATCATATTAGATCAGATCTTTGAAACTGGTTGATCGCTTTCAAATTCCTTTACTTACATTTACAAAATGATCAGATCTCTGAATCATATGAGCTCTGAATCACTTGTGATTCATTATTCCTACAAAACCACTTAACCACACAGAAGACCACATATAAGAGAGAGATCTCTTATAGCGATCCAGACCTCGGATATTTTAGACAACCTCCTAATTCACCCTTAGAAAATTCCAATTGAAAATCAGTTCAGTTGTTAGCCTCGTAACTCACATCTTGAGGTAGTGCCAGAACTTCATTGTTCTGGGGGTCTGTGGCAATTTTGTCTCTAACTTATTTATAGCTTTTCCCTACATATCAGTTGTTTACCTTCTGATTAAAGGTTACCCTATTTTAGCCTTTTTAAGTTAGTGAAGACAGATCCTTCATGTAAGCAGACCTTCCATTCCCTCTCCTCATGAATTGTACCTCCAGATCTTATGAGGATTTTTCTTTTGACACGTGATTCTGATAACTGGTGTGTTTCACTGTGGCATTATCACTCCCATTTCTATAAGAAATATCTTACCCCAAGCACCTTTGCATCACACTGATCATTTTCACAAATATTACACATTTTTAGACCACACTGATTCTGTGATTGACTAATTGAAGTAAAGTGCTGTGGTGAAACAAACGGTAATGCTCATAAACAAATTCAGTCTGGAAATTGGATGATTTCTAAACACCTAAATTGATTGCAAAACAGCCTTCAGTGGGAAGAGAGTGTAAGGGAATAACCCCATTACTATTCGTACTTTGCAATGAGAAACATAACGTGGTCACCTGTGAAGTGATATGAGAGAAGGCAAATGGCTGATCCAAAATCCCTATTCTCATTCAGGCAGAAAGCAGCTCAAGGAGAAACTGCAGTGAAAAGCCTGCTCCCTTGTAAAATGATTGGTTCAAAGGGGGCTATTTTAGAGGTCAGGAGGTGACAGAGGCAGGCAGGCTTGAAACCTGCTACTTTCCTTCCCATTAAAATTTCACACCCCCATGTGGATGAAACACAGAATGTTATGTGTTCCATATATGAAGTACTCTTCCATTTTACGGCAATGGACTTCCAGCACCTTTAATACTTGAACCCACACCGTGCCCTGAGCTGGCACCTCTGCTCATGCCTCAGTGCCTGCCAAGAATATGCAAAACCTCAGTTCTCTGCTGCTTTTGGATGGGATTGATGAGACTCAACTGCAACATAAGCTTAATACAGAGGAAGTATTACAAAAAGCTACCTGAAAATAAATGACGGTGAAAAAAGTATTCTGAGGATACTAATACCTGGTTTTCTTTTATTTGCGTGTTTGTTTATATTGCATTTTGAAATTATATTACAAATAAATCTGTACTTCCCTTCTATCTTTAAGTGCTTTTATCTTATTTCTCTGGTCTTAATTGCTACTCAAGTCTTTGCTTGGCATTGGATTTTGAGAATTTCTGTTGACAGACCCCTTAAAAGTTTCTCTGTTGCCTTTGATAGTATAAATGTTTGTTTATTTATGCAACAGCATACATTTATATTGTTTGCAGTATTTTACAAGTACTTCTGGTTTACTATGAATAAAAATTTTATACGTTACTTCAACGCTCTGTTCTGTGACAGCTCAGTATATCAGAGTAAGATATACTCGATGCTTGCAGTATCTCACTATGACATGCTACGTTATTACTGACAAATTGGTCTTCTATTTAGCATTAATCAAAATATTCAGTTGAATGGCAAAATATGAGTATTTACAGTGGATTTTGTTCTTTTCAATTTGTCCCACAAAAATAGTGTACATTTTATTTTTAACTGGTCATATGGCTAAAAACCTGCAGAAATATGTCTCTCTTGCGCTGAATATTCTGTATTACGTTCAAAGATCAGGTGCAACAAATGGTTAGTCTATATTCTGTATGCTGTGTATTTCTCAAAAAAAGATCAAAAGGAGTTTTGTCAAACACAACACAGGAATTTGCTCATTTAAACACTTCAGTACGTTTAGTCTTCTAATCCCAATAGAGATAACAAGCTTGCCAAACAAGGATATAAACCGGACTTAATATTTTGAAGCTGAAAACATTTCATTAGCTGTGTACATGTGCTAACAAAAAAGAAAACAGTTACTTTAAAAAGTAAAAAAACCAAATGGTATCTGTATGAATATAATTTTCTGAATACCTTTCTGAACCACACATATAAAGTGTATGAACAAGGCAGATGCTGATGCATTTAGCATTCAGTTTTACTTGTGAGATTTTCCAACATGCATGTACTGTTTCATGCCCTGTACACCTACAAATATTTTACTCAGGGAAAGCCTTTATTATTGATATGAACATTCACTGCAGAGGAAGAACCAAATGAATACCCAATTTCTCCTATCTACAGCTAGGTAGATAATCACACTAATTATTTGAAAGTACAGTGTTTCATAACTAAACCAATTATGTAGAAAAGGCTGCCTGAGGTTGAACTAAGCACCCTGCCATTAGCATACAGCACAGCCACTGCTCAACAGAACAGGAAAAGAGAAAAGAGTATAGTGAAAAACAAAACATTATGTTATTTATAACTGTGCATTAAAGGACTGTGAAAATGGAAAAAGCCAGGGTAAAACCTCTGTCCTTCTAATATATGTTCCGTATCCACTGATCATTTTAAAAAAACCTTGTACTTTATCTTGCCATCTCTCTCTGGTAAAGGAACAGCTTGTTAGGTACCTGCTCCTTCATCAGAGTAATCCCTTTGAATCACCATATCAAAATTTACATAAATTTTGTATAGCAGCACAATGAAAACCAAATGAGATGTGACCTTTTCAATTGCTAAAATCCAAGTAGGCACATGAATGAGCACAACCTGACAGCGAAACCTTTTAAATTTACAAACTCAGCTGTTTGGCAGGAAAAGCTTGAATTCAAATCATATACAGACCAGTGAAGGTCAAAACCATTGTACTTCATTTTTGGATCTTAACTACAATGCCGAATTTGGCCACCCAAAGAGAGATTCAGATTTTAGGTGAGATTCTCCATAGCCTGTAGCTTATACGTATAACTAAAGCACTTCAGGTACCTTTACAGTTAGGTGGGAGGAATCCAGTTCTAAGTTTCCACTCCTTTTCCCTGATGTTCCCTATCATAGCCTGATTCTATGCCATCAGCATAAAAGTTGCCTTCACAAATACCATCACATTTTTTCCCCTATCCTTCAAATACACTATTAATTCCACCTAAATACTAATGTTGTCTTCGGCAATGGAGAAAAACAGGCACATCCGGTAAGTAATTAGTAATTAAGTAATCTTGTCTTAGATGTTTGTTTTACGAAGAGCAATTTGAGGAGCTGGTCTCACTGTCTAAGAAGGGCTCCAAGACCAGACCTCAACAGCTAACTTCAGATGTCTAAGCTAAATAAATCCTGCTCCAACTTTCACATTGCAAAGAAAGTGGCCAGCAAAACCAAAGCCACATACTTGCCCCGCTATAAACGTGCTGTTATAATTTACTGTGCCAGTACCTTGCAAAGTATTTGTTCACACAATTTAAACTACACGAGGCATGATACAAACTACGCCTGAGATGCTTTACTGCAACAGTGTCAGTGAAAACAGCGGCTACGCAGGATCTGTGTCCACACAGAGAATTTTACCAACAAGAAATACAGAAAGGCCAATGTCACAGCCTCCACAACACGGACCACCTTCCCCTCCTTGGGTGGCCCACCGTCCTCTGCTGTGGCTTGGGGCAGGAGCTGTTGGGGGCCAATGGCCAAGGCTTCCTCCCCTTGCCCTGGGATGGGAGCACTCCCATTGTGCAGTGCCCCCAGTCCTTACCAATAGCAAGTCAATCTCGTCTAGTAGCCAAAGAGGCCTTAAGAACAGTGTGGCTGACCCCTCGTTCAGCTCACCCCTCACTGCATAACAGCAGTGTAATTAAGCAGTGACACCATGTACCTCATACTCTACTTAGTCTGAAATTTCATTTCAGTAACATCAGTTACTGAAACAGTCTACGTTTTGTTCTTAGTAACATCAGCTTCTAATGTTGTTCATATTTCCATGAATATGCTGAAAGCTCAGCTTACACTTTAGACCATATTTTATGATAGAATCATAGAACTGTCCAGGTTGGAAGGGAACTTTACAATCATTGAGACCAACCATTAATCTAACACTGTTAAAACCACCGCTAAACCATGTCCCTTAGCACTACATATACATGTCTTTTAAATACCTCCAGGGATGGTGATTCAACCACTTCCTTGGGCAGCCTGCTCTGATGTTTGGTGTGTGACCCGATGCAGGCAGGAAGCAGGAACAACAACAAAACCATGGATGAAAGGCATACCTTGTGCATCAGGGAATGTCCAAAGCAACACATGGGTAGAGGCACGCAAGCAGGGGACACAGGCACTGCAGAGCAAGTGTCCTTGTCAGCAAAAGAGTGAGAGAGCGAGAGCTTAGACTTGCTGTTCTTGCCTGTATTTCAAGGATTCAAACAGGCATCGCTTTTCACTGTGCTTTGATTTCTTCAACAGCAGGGCAGGAATCTCAGGCATGTTCTATAAGGTGCCCCTGAGTCCATCACAGGCCTACTTTATCTAAATGTGGATGTTTTACTTGTTGAACATATAAGATGAAACAGCAATTAGGGTGGTATATGTGTTTTCCAGCACCCCACATCCAAGTCACTTGAGTGTCTTTACCAATCTTCTGATATTTTCCCATATTTGATAACCCTTTCAGTGAAGAATTTTTTCCTAATATCCAATCTGAACCTCCCCTGGTGAAACTTGAGGCCATTTCCTCTTGTCCTGTGACTTGGGAGAAGAGACCGACTCCCCCCAGCTACAGCCTCCTTTCAGGGAGTTGTGGAGAGTGATAGGGTCTCCCCTCAGCTTCCTCTTCTCCAGGCTGAACAACCCCAGCTCCCTCAGCCTCTCCTCATAAGGCTTGTGCTCCAGACCAGCTTCACCAGCACCAGCTTCATTGCACTTCTCTGGACCCGCTCCAGCACCTCAGTGTCTTTTTTGTGGTAGGGGACTCAAAACTGGACACAGTACTTGAGGTGGGGCCTCACCAGTGCGGAGAAAAAGGGACGATAACTGGCCACACTGTTCCTGATACAGGTCAGGATGCTGTTGGTCTTCTTGGCCACCTGGACACACTGCTGGCTCATGTTCAGCCCACCGTCCACCAACACCCCCAGGTCCTTTTCCACCCTCCAGCAGATCAACACTGCCACCCAGCTTGGTGTCCTCTGCAACGTTTCTGAGGGTGCACTCGATCCCCTCATCCAGGTGCTTGATAGAGATATTAAAGAGAACTGGTGAGCACCACTTTTAGCCCTTGCCCTGACAGAAATGTCAGGCTCACAGCCCAGCAGCGGCAGGTGAAACCCGCCTCACTGCTGACTGCACGGCTTCCTCTGCTTTCCTGGCCACGTTCACCGGGCTCCAGTTACTAGTGTCAGGCCCGCGTGGGGAAACTGCATTTTTCTTGGTTTGTTTGGGGTTTTATTTTCCCCCCGTTTTCTAATGACCGCCAGGCGAGGCCCGCCAGCGGGGCGCGCGCCTCCCGCCCGACAGGTGTCGCTGCGGCGGGCGGTCGTGGCGGTTTGTCCCCGCGCGCTGCCCGTAGCCCGCCCGTCGGGGCTGACGTGTAGCGGCGAGGCGGCCATGGCGGCCGCCTGGGACGAGATCCGGCGCCTGGCGGCCGATTTCCAGCGGGCGCAGTTTGCCGAGGTGGCCCACAGGTGAGTAGGGGCGGCGCCCGTAATCCGCCGCCGCCTTCGGAGCCCGCTGCCGGTCGCTGGGGACAGCCTGCCGGCGCCCTCTCCCCTCTGCCGGTCCGCCCCACGGGCCCACGGCCCTGACACACAGCGGGGTCCCGGGGAGAGTCAGTGACACACTGACCGGTGTGTCAGTGCTTGTGAGCCCCGAAGGGGGATGTAGGGCCGCCGAGAGAGTCCAGAGAAGTGTGTAACTTAAGTTAAAGCTGAGGCACATCGTCAGGGCTCTGCTTGTTCCTGACCTGGTGTTGGGTGGTTGAGGTTGTTGCCCAGAACCTGGGTTTGTGTCTAAAAAAACCCAACAAAACCAACTAAACAAACTAAAAACACAAAGCACAGAAGGATCAAAGACACGAATTGTGTAAACAACCACTCACTGGCAGGTGCAGCAAAAGGGGCTGACAGCTGTTCAAGGGAAGAGTAAAAGTCGCTTTGGTGAGTGACCCACATAAGCAAAGCCATATGGATCATTCTGGGGGCAATAAGTAGGCTTCTGAAATAGGTGTTGTGTTGTGAAAAGCATTCACTTTGGAACAGCAAACAATCTTCACTGTATTTCCTATGTTTAGTATTTTTGAAACGTCAATTTAAAGGTAATTATAGCAAGTACTTAAAATAATTATTCTTTATGCTGTTGATAGATTGTCAGAACGGAACTGTATAGAAATTGTCACTAAACTGATTGCAGAAAAGCAGCTGGAAGTAGTGCACACGCTTGATGGAAAAGAATATGTCACTCCAGCACAGATTAGTAGGGAGATCCGGGATGAACTTCATGTTGCTGGTGGTAAGTGCGGTGTTTGCTTCCTTCCTGTAGATTTAGAAGTTAATTTAGCAGACTACATAAAGAATTTGAAAATTTTCTTCAGCACACTTAATTGTTAAAAAAGAGCTTGCCTCCTGTTGCTTTATCTACACGTTAATTCGCCTGTAACTATTTTATTTTCATTTCAAATCTGTGTTAAGCTTTTGGGTAAGCATATCATGATACGTTACTTGGTTCATTTTCATACATGCAAAATTTCTGAGGTAAAAGTGGTCTTAGAATGCTTTTGAAGTGGTCTTGACAGAATTTCAAAATCATTCTCCTTTCACATCACTAATAATAGCAATATTTTTGAATTGTTATTGGCAGGTATGAAGAGCCATCTACTTTGTAAGATCTGACTTAGATACATAGGGAAGCAAATGCGTTTCACGCTGCTTTTTTTCAATGGTTTTAATGAGAAGACAGTATATTGCACTTCTAGTTAGAGTTAAGGATTAATTTCACAACACTGTGGTATGTTTAGAAATTAAATTCCTTATATGTTCATACAGATTAGTCATTTTGTTATAATTACCACAAATATGCCTCAGTTTGTGTTATGCTGTTATGTATCATATCAGTATGATGGCCTGAATTGAATTTAAAGTTGGTGGGTTTTGTTATCAGCACCATGCTAAGGTAGAAAGTTTCTCTTGTGGTACTCATGGACTAGTGGCCACATCCAGATCAGCATCAAGGCAAAAACTAATTGTGAGAGAGTCTGAACAGTGACTTTTGCTTCTGCAGTTCCTGTATTTGATTTTCATCAAGGCCATATGGTAAAACAATATGGGATATCTTGTGCTGACCACCTGTGATTTCTATGATTTGAAAGTATATAAAGCTGAATTTGGTTTAATTGATCTACAAAAAAAGTAATGAAGAAATATTTTGTACATGATGGACTATGCTATATTCTAAATCAGTTCAAACTTGGTTTGGATACTAAAAGTATATTTCTACTTTTTTTTTTGAAGGTCGAGTAAACATTGTTGACTTACAACAGGTAACTTTTTAGTAATAAAAAACTATATACTTCGTTCTTTCTTCAGTATGTGTATTGTTAATATGGAGTTCATCAGTTATACACCAGCCAAGTTATTTTTTCAAAAAAGAACAGAATGATGAGCTGGTGGCTTATGTCAGAGGACTGCAGATTGCTTAATCCGCCCATTTGCATCTTTATTGAAAGTTCCTCTCTGCTTAATGATAATCTACAACCTCTGAAATCACTAAAATATGCTTATTTTCTTTATGAACCCTTCCTTTGTAAACTGAGGGGGACAAACAGAAAAGAAATATGTTTCCCATTTAAATTTAAATCTGCAGGAGCATGCATAATTAACTTTGCATGCTTCTTTGGGTCTTCCCTCTTCCTTCATTAATCTCTTGTCTCCACTAATCTTTATCCTCCAGTAGTCTTCCTCTGTGACTAATTTTGCCTTCTGGCTTGAGTAAAATTACTTGGAATAAGAAAACCTTTCTGAAAGACAATTTAGTATTTTCTGTTCTTAGCTTCCTGGAATTTTTTGTTATATAAGTTTCTTTTAACCTGTCACAGGTACAAAGAGAGCGTTTTCTGCCTAAAGCATTGCTGCTTTATCCAAATCACAGATTAACTTTATATATATGCAATAGTAGGAAAAAATAAAAGCAGCTTTCCTCAAGACATAGCAGTGTGTAGTATAATGTCTCGTTTGAGAATTCCAATGTAAAATTCTGATAAGAGGTTTTTTTGGGTTATGTTTTTAGGTAATAAATGTGGACCTTCTGCACATTGAAAACAGAGCTAACGACATTGTTAAATCAGAAAAAACTATTCAGCTTGTACTGGGACAGCTTATAAACCAGTGAGTAATTTCAGGAGCAACATGTATAATTCAGATTCCTTTCATTTTTTAAAATGCAGAATAAAAGCGAGAGCCAGCCTTTGTCGCTTCTGAAGTGAAATACATTTTTTTTGACTGCTACAAGGCTGCTTGGTGATCAGTCCTTCCTTTCCAGATGGTGAGTGAGGCCTGTCTCACCAGAGCATCCAGTGAATCCATGGAACAGAGGCCTTACTGAGTGTCTCTGCCCAGTATCCTGCACTTTAGAGGCTTCATGTCTTACCCAGCATCTTTGTGCACAGCAACCAGATCTCATTTGCTCTGTGTCTGTGCTGTCTGCCACAGCTATTGACAAACACTCTTGTTTTTTCCCACCTCTTGCTTTACCTCACAAGCCTAAGATGTATGAGCAAGTTATTCCATGGCAGTCAGCACACTGAGAACCACTGAAGTAATACTCTTATGGGATTGTCTCTATTATTGATTGCACTGCAGGATTTATTCTTGGCAAAGAATGTGAAATTCCTGACTCTCTTGAAATAATTAAGACCTGTCTTGCTCACTAAATCTATTTCTAAGTCTTATTGACATATACTGTTTTCCTCTTCCTGCTTTTAGACAGTTGCATTCAAGCAGATAAATGACCGGTTTTAATACTAAGTACTCATTGAGCAGACTTTTTAAAAAACCTCACATTTTCAAAGATGCAACAGAAGGAGTTTTAGTGCCAGGTCAGTTAATAGTTCAACATGTGGCTAACAGGTTGATCTTGAATTTCACACTTAATGTGTTGGTTTTGGTTTTTTTTCTTGTTTTTAAATAAGGAGCTACCTGGATCAATTGGCTGAAGAAATAAATGATAAACTGCAGGAAACTGGCCAGGTGACAATATCAGAACTCTGCAAGGCATATGACCTTCCAGGAGACTTCCTGATACAGGTGATGCAAGCCACCAACATTGCAAATGTGGAATTGATTCTTTTGTGACCTTTTCAATGTCTGTGGCTTTAATTGTGATGAGCTGGTTGTCATTCTAAGCAGAAAAGTATTTGATATGTAAAGGCTGCAGTGTAGCAGCTACTCATAGATTGAGGTTGGTCTGTGCCTTTTGATTTTTGTGCAACATTTCTTTAGAATCTTTGTGACTGTTAGGAGCAAATTAGGATTAGGAGTGTTAGAAGCAGGTTAGATTAGTGGAAATGTCTTTGTTTGACATAGTAGATTTAGGGGCTTTGAGCAACCTGGTCAAGTGAGAGGTGTCCCTGCCCATGGCAGGATCATTGGAAGTAAATGATCTTTAAGATCCCTTCCAACCCAAACCATTCTGTGATGGTTCTGTGATACTGTGATTCTAATTTCGTCAGTCTCATTAGCTACTTAGGAAGCAGAAATACAGTGGTAGAGACCTTTCTTTTTTATTCAGAACAGGTGAAATAAACCTTCATTTCTAGTTCATTTCTAGAAGCTGAAGTCAGACAATCAGAATAGGAACAAGAAGCTATTTACCTTTATTAGTGACTATTGTAGTGCTTAAAAGGATTAGGGAGTAGTCTCTTACCTTGTTGACTTTCAGTCAAGGTTGGATTTTTTTGGTAAGATATTTTTTTCAAATGGCAATCCTGTGGCATGTGTTAGGTGAACAGTCCTATTGAGTACCCGAGAAGAGATTTCCTCTAATATTTATTTGTTGCATGATCAGCTTCTACAAAAGCATTTCTAACGTATGAAAATTATTACATGGTTTCTTTTTGTTTCCTGGGCAGTATTTCCTGGGTTTAGTTCACTTTGCAAGGTGCACATTTATAAGCCGTTTGCACCTCTGTAGTTGTGTTTGTTGTTGCTAATTTTTGTCTTGTTTGACTGAAAAAAATGGATGGTGAATTCCTCTGCCACTGTTTTGTACAAAAGTAATACAAAGGTTAAATCTTAGTTTTCACGGTGCATTTCCAAACCATATTTATTTCTTCTGTAAAGTGTTCTTTCATCATTTGATATACATATATCTGGTAGGAGAGGGCATTGTTAGGAAAGCTGAATTCTCTGGAATTTGGGCCATAAATGGCATCAACTTTCATGTCATAAGACACATTCTCAATATACCCAAATAATAATTTCCAGTTGTATTCTGAATATTTTGTCTTTCTTAGCAAAACTAAATTGCTGATCTGTTAATACAGACTTTTTTGTTAATTTTTGTTTAAAAACTTTAAAATACAATTTTAGCAATCATCCCAACTTCTGTTTACAGGCATTATCCAGGCGTTTGGGTAGAATTATTCATGGACAACTAGACCAGGAAAACCGTGGGGTGATTTTTACAGAAGCCTTTGTGTCCCGGCATCGAGCGCGCATTCGTGGTCTCTTCACTGCAATTACTCGGTAAATTGCAACACCTGCAACCACATACTATGTTTTTACCACAGGTCTTTATGGACCAAATTCATTTATTATTGAAAAAGAAAAGAAAATAAAGACCTATGGGTAGACTTGCTTAAGCATAGTTAAGTTCCTGGGAGATGAAATACTGAGGTCTGTTAGATTCAGCTTTTTGAAATGGGGACTGCCTTTTGAAAGGAGAACAAGAAAAGTATAACAATATACCACATCCATATGGTGGTATACTTATGTTTTTTGACACAAAAAACCCCCAGTAATCAGCAGTTCTTTTGTTTGTTTGGAGATTATCTACCTTCATCATCATTCAGTTGCTCCCCCAGTCAATTGCATATTGATGTTTGCCCACCACATGTGATTATAGATAATTTTTTCTTCTTAAAACAATAGTCTTCTGGTCAATTTCTATGAAGGGAAAAACTTGGGACTGCAAAAGTTTCCTTATAATAATTATCATAGCTTTGTTACTTCATAGTAATTCAAAGTTAAAACCTTGTAAGCTATGTTAAACACCAGTGTAGCACCCTGGGGCTAAGATATTATATAGCTTTACCCGTCTGGAATAACCCCTTATTTATAGATTCTCCACATCAATTTCAGGTCATTAACTTTGTTGGTTTGTTTTTCTTTTGTGCAAGGCCTACACCTGTAAGTAACTTGATCACTCGCTATGGATTCCAAGAACATTTACTTTACTGTGAGTTTCATTCAGACTGTTTTGTATTTTTGTTAGTTAATTTTTTTTCAAAAAAAAAAAAAAGAGGAAACCTTAAATTGATAATGTGAAAGGAGAATGCTTATATGATTTTATTTAAATGCTAAGATTTTGAGTTTTAATTAATAAGCTTGTCACATAAATAAGGAAAGTAAGCAGAGAGATATTATAATGAAGCAAAAGTGGGTGTTGCCCTTAAGGCAAAAAGACCCAATAAAACAAAAGAGAAATATTAGCTTTCATGAGAAGAGACAGAAAGCCACTAAAGGATTCTGAAGACCAGCAGAACTTGGTCAGCACACAGCACTAATGATGCTTGAAGCAGCATTTTGGACAGATGGGAAGGGATTCCTAGGAGTCAAATAAAAGCTGCAACATTAGAAATGAGAAACAATTAACCAGTGAATAAAAGTTTCAGCAGTTGGAGAGGAAAACTTTATGTATTTCTATTTTAAAAAGGAAATAAAAAGCAAACAGTTAAAGGATATGCTTTATCTCTCAGCATATAAAGAATTTAACTAAGAGCGTAACAAAAGTTCTGCCTCTGCTATCACAGAGAAAAGTCAATAAGTAAAATCCAGAGCTGTTAATGCCATTTGGCTACATAAAGTCTGTCCCCTTTTTGTGTGCTTCACTGGCAGTCATGTTCAATAGCTGCTAGCTTATAGAGGTTTATCTACACTGTGGGCATATCTAATAATAAAATCATCGTTAAAATGTAGTATTTCTTCTGGAACCAGGTTTTTCTGTGTAGGTGAGCTAAACCTCCACATGCTGTACTGAGCATGTTGAAATGTTCGCTGCTGCTTGGATTTAATGAGGAAGGAGCCATAGCACGTGCTACCATTTAATGTTCTGTTCCAGGGTAAAATCTTTTAATGAAATAGAAGACCACACAAACTGAAGGTAAAAAGGCCATTTAGTAAAGAAGTAAATTTATAAATCAGCAGAGCTTGGCAGTTGATGTCACTGAGTTTTCTAATATATTTAGTAACTTATGAAAAGGCATAAGCAGAACAGAACACAAATAAGATATCCCTGTGCATCTTTAGTAGATTGTAAACACCTTATTTAGCATCGACAAAGGCTTAATGCTTTGGTACGACCAGTTGCTAGTGTGTTCTTTGTCAGCAATATTTGTGCATTATCAGGTTATTATGGACAGCAACTGTGTGAACATTGTAAACCATGAAGATGGTCACCAGCAGGAGATGGTCACATTTATGCAGTTTAGGTAGCAATTTTTCATGTCATTTTAGTGTGTTCACATCTCTTTTTTTTCCATCTTGGTTATCATGCAAGCAGTGAATTTGAAGGGAACATTATTAATAAAATGCTCTTATATGTTATCATCTGGCCAGAGAAAGATTCTTTTATAACTGCATTTTCTAAATTAAAAGCTCAAACTGTCTAGGTATATGTTCAATAAAAAGTGTTTTGATCCTGCCATTATGACTCACTGGTTTGAAAAATTCTATCATTTCCAGAGCTTTTATCAAGGCATTCTCATAAGCCTTAAAAATAGTTGATAGAACTTGGAAATGTTTCACTAGAACAAGCACTTGTATTTTGGTCTATAGTTTCTTTCAATTAATAGTAAAAAGAAAAACAACTAATGGGTGGGGAAAAAGAAGAAACAAAACAAGGGAAAATAATTGCTGTGTTTTGATTAATGGATATATCAAAATGGAAAATGTTGCTTCATTTATTTTCTTCTTTATTTTCTTCTTGTAGCTGTCCTAGAAGAACTTGTTAATACTGGTCGTCTAAAAGGCACCGTAGTTGGTGGGAGACAGGATACGGCTGTGTTTGTTCCAGACATCTATGCCAGAACACAGAGCAACTGGGTGGATTCCTTTTTCAAGCAAAATGGTTACTTAGGTAATTAATCTTTATTCTCGTAGATAAAATATTTTTCTAAAACTAGTGTAGGTTATTGGTCCTAATATAGCTGGTGTCTAGAGTGAAGCCTCACAAGAACAAGAGGAAATCAATGCAGTAGTTGATACTCCTTTGTTAAAAGAGTGTCTTGCTTATAATGATGTGTGTTGCTTTATCACAAAGCACCATGTTTCAGCAGGGCCATATTGCTAAACAGTACCTTTATTTCTCACAAACAGAGTTACAAATGCTGATTTTATTACAGTTCTGAAAACATTGCTTAGACTGCTCGTTGTAGACTTTTCAGATGATTGTGTTTGACCCACATGGTTGGAGTTTCAGTTCAGGTGTCCTTTGGCTGTGTATAGTCCAGATAGCCAAGTGTGCAGTGCCTTTTCAAAAGTAAGATTTGTAGAACTGGAGTGGGTAGCACTAGTGTCCTGATTTCAATCCAAACAAGTTAAAGCTGAGCGATGCTGGACGATGGTGTTTTAAAACAGGAACTATGGGAAAATGTGGACCTGAATAAACAGAGGAATGTACCCTTATGGTCCCAAAGGGCCAGTCTCTAAATAACAGTTAGTCTTGCAGTTTGGAAAGGTTGGGCATAATTTACTGTAGTAGTATTAAGTGTTTCTGTAATATTGCTTAACTGATAGAGTATCTGTCAAAGTCTTTGAATGTTTTCAGAACATCTAAGTATAAACTGGCAAATAGTTGAAATGCTTCCCTTGTGAGGCATTGCATGATTCTATGAGTATATTGAAGTCACTTTTGAAAACAAAGTATTTTGTCATTGTATATATTCTAAGTGTTGTTCGCATTATATTAGAATACTATGGAAAGACAGAATTACAAAGATAAACATAGTGGTATAAGAATCTGACAAAACCATTTTTTTTCCAAAACTCAGACCAAAGTCACGTCCATTATTTAATCTTTGTGTTTCTGTTAATTATGTTTAGGTGTAGCTTTTACTGATCTAAGCTTTAGGTCAGCATCATCAGGAGAGACTGTATTTACTTGTATAAAAAATATATGTAATTTTTCCTTTCCTCCTTTTAAAAAAAATTACCATGTAAGATCCAGTATTTATATGAAGATACTTAAATGTAACAGACATCTAACTGTTTTATAGAATTTGATGCATTGTACAGACTTGGCATCCCTGACCCAGCAGGCTACATTAAAAAAAGGTACAAGTCCACACAACTTTTATTTCTGAGAGCAGCTTGTGTTGGTCAAGAAATTGTGGATCAAGTTGAAGCCTCTGTAGAGGAAGCCATCAGCTCTGGAAACTGGATAGATGTAGCAGTAAGCAATCCTTTCAGTTGTTGTTGGATTTATTTTTTTTATCTTATTTTTGTGTCATATAATACTTTATTGAAACTATATATTGGTATACTAAAAATTCCATGTTGCCAAAGAAGAATATTCAGTTTAAGTGAAATAACAAGTAAAAAGACATTTGCCTTTAAGTTGGTCTGAACAAAACCACAGTAAGGACATATCAGCGTATTGCCAGAGGTAACACATATTCTAGAGCAATGTTGATTTGTGATGTTAGAAGATTTATAGCATTTACTCTTAAATCACGAAGTTT